>JBAMBA010000072.1:600000-873761 GCA_037043685.1 Drosophila hawaiiensis | reverse complement strand
CGCACTTCGCGCACCAAGCGCACTGTTCGTCCAAGTGGGCGTCGCGGCCGACGGCCAGTTGCCGCGCGCGCACTCGCACTGGCTCTCTCGCCGCACGGAACACCAGCTTCGATGGGCCGGCCAAAGAGATTTGGGTCCGATGCCGACTCGTTGATATCCACGTTTGTGATGTGTTGAGGCGTCCTGATGCTGTTTTTTTGTTTGCATTTTTTTTCAAAGAAGTTGAGTGCATGGCTGCTTCTGTCTTTTATACCCTTTTGGGGCGTGTGCGTGTGGGTGTGTTTGCTCGCGATGCCCGAATTCTCGCTCGCAAAGCTCTAATGCACATTCTCAAATTCGAATGCACACGCCTAAGCACTAGTATAAGAGCTGAGCTTATGTCGGAGTTCGGACGCACGCCTGCGCAACAAATTGCCCTCTTTTGCCCTTCGGGTACGCATCTCACGCATCTGTGCTGATGTTGGTGAGTAACCGATGGTGCCCTTTGCGTACACGCATCTATACTAGTGTGGGTGAGTAACCAACGCGCCGTTGTGCAAAATTGTTGTTGCCCTTTTTGTGCGCAAATGCACGGCTGATTAGTTTTTAGGTGCGTTGACCTTGATCGTTGCGCGTGCATGCGCACTCGCTCAAATATTATCGATGCACTTTGTGTGTAAGCGTGTTGCTGAGCGAAAGTTTTATGGGCCGTTGATCTCTAGCTTGTACGTTTGCGGACGATTGTAGGTCATGGTCATGCGCTCTCTTTGCATGTTTCCCTTTTCGCTGCACGTACATATGCGTCCGCTCCCACATTGTTGTTGCATTTTTAATGCGCAAGCGTGTTGCTGAGCAAAAGTTTTGGCGGTCGTTGATCTCTAGCTTGTACGTTTGCGGACGATTGTAGGTCATGGGCACGCACTCTCTTGGCATGTTCCCCTTTTCGCTCTCCCGCTGTAAGCTGATCAGCGTAGTTGTTGTTTATTATTCGCCTTGTTCAGGGCCGCCTTTGTTTTGATTTTTTTTTTGGGCCTTGGGGCGCTGTTATGTATTTACCTTTATTCCGTTTTTATTTATACACATATACATATATATATCTATGTATACATGCGCATATATATACACCTTTTCTTTCTTTTATTTTTATACCCTTTCCTTTGAGCTTATATTGAATTATTTTTATACCCTTTCTTTTGGGCTTACATTGAATTATTTTTATACCCGTTCCTTTGGGGTTTATATTGAATTATTTTTATACCCGTTCCTTTGGTGTTTATATTTAATTATTTTTATACCCTTTCCTTTGGGTTTATATTTAATTATTTTTATACCCTTTCCTTTGGGTTTATATTTAATTATTTTTATACCCTTTCCTTTGGGTTTATATTTAATTATTTTTTATATACCCTTTCCTTTGGGTTTATATTTAATTATTTTTTTATACCTGTTGGAGATTTGGGGTTATGGGTGCAGGCTTACTGATCGAAACACCGGGCCCATGACCATTAATAACACGAGGAGTTTTCTTTAGAGGTTATGTTCATATATGCGCTTTAATAACTTTTCGTCGAGCGCTGCGCGACCTTCTCTGCTTAATGGAATTGAACGACTTAATTACGCTAATCGATGTTATGCTCGTCTTTACAGTGATCTGTTAAGAGACTCGCATACAGGATGTTATGGTAACTCTATGTACATTGTGCATACAGAACTATGTAAACATTGTTGCTTTAACATATTATTATACTATTCGCGATAATAACAAGACGCTCCCTTAAAGTAACAATACTCTTTACTTAAATATATGTAACTCCCAAACTCGAAATGCATTCGCGATGTTTGGTCCCGCTCAGACCTTTCGTCAGGACGTCTGCTGGCATCTGTTCTGTTTGCATATACTCCACTTCAATGTTGCCGCTCAGGTATTTTTGCTTGATGAAGTGGTGGCGTACATCTATATGTTTTGTACGCGGGTGAAATCCGAAGCCAGTAACCAGTTTTTGTGCGCTCTCATTGTCATGACAATCTTTTCCAGTTTGTTGAGCATATTCCTTGGCTACCGGACGCACTTTCTTCTTGACTGTAGCGCTGCCGTCCTCCTTCGTGCGAAATGCCATTCTGTTGCCGATAACTTTACGATCAGCTGGTCGTTCTACGAGGTCCCACGTTTTATTTAGCACTTGAGCTAAAAACTCGTCCTCGATTGCTTTAGTCCACGCGTCTGCTTCCTTAGAACTTTTAGCTTCTTGCAACGTAGACGGACCGTCTACGCATGTAAAAGCCATTTCACACTCCTCAATGATGTCATCCTCTGCCTTGGCGTCTCCCGCCTCATCATTGCTGCTGCTGCTACATCGTACCTCTTTGTACAATTTTCGTGGCCTTCCGCGTTGACCCGTCCGAATAGTTTTTGGACGCACCCCGACCACGACGCTGATTGTGTAGTTCTTGCTTCTCCTCTTCGGATTCGTCCATCGCATCCTCACAGCGCTCACTTGGCTCATTTGTCGTGATGACGACGTCAATGTCTTCTTTGCCATAGAATTCTTCATATTTCGTTTTGAAACCTGGAATATCCAAGAATTTTACATTGTTAGATATGATCACCTTGCGCCTTTCCGGCACGTATAACCGATACGCTTTCGAGCTTGTTGCGTATCCCAGCAGAATGCACTCTTCAGATCTGGAATCGAATTTGCCTTTCTTGACGCCTTTCTCAAGCGCAAATGCCTTTGTGCCAAACGTTCGCATATAGGCCAGACTCGGGATCTTATTTGTCCACATGGTGTAGGAAATCCCTCCAGATAGTCCTTTCGTTGGGCACCTGTTGCGAATGTAACAAGCTGTGTTTACAGCTTCTGCCCAAAACATTGGAGGCGCTCCCGCTTGTCTCATCATGCACCTGGCCATTTCCACAAGGGTTCTGTTTTGCCTCTCAGCCAATCCGTTTTGTTGCGGCGTATATGGGGCACTAAGCCTACGCCGGATGCCATGCTTCTTCAGATAGTTATCAAACTCCACGTTGCAATATTCGGTTCCGTTGTCCGATTGTAGTGCTTTTATTTTCCTTCCGGTGAAGTTTTCCACGTCTGCTTTATATTGCTTGAACATTTTAAACACCTCAGACTTTTGTTTAAGGAAATATATCTCGCAATATCTTGACTGATCATCGAA
Organism: Drosophila hawaiiensis; assembly: GCA_037043685.1. Classification (NCBI taxonomy): domain Eukaryota; kingdom Metazoa; phylum Arthropoda; class Insecta; order Diptera; family Drosophilidae; genus Drosophila; species Drosophila hawaiiensis. Next base: position 870,608 of record JBAMBA010000072.1, on the reverse strand, counting down.
AGAGGTTACATAATATCTGTAACCACTCATGGACTCTTTCCTCATTGGCCCGCACACGTTGCTGTGCATAATTTCGAGCAAATCAGTCGTTCTCTTATCAGTTGTAGTTTTATAAGTTTTTGTAGTTTGTTTTTCACTTATGCATACTTCACATTTCGACAACTTTTCGTTGTCTTTGACATTCATACCGTAAACTTTGCCGCTTTTCGGCATGCTCTTTAAATCTCCTTCGTTTAAGTGTCCCATGCGGGAATGCCACATGTCAATATTCTTTTGACTGCGCCCTTCTATGCTGTTTGCTTGGATCCGCTCACTGTCCAAGTAGTATAAGTTTCTATATCTTTTTGCACGCAACCAAACCGTATTATTGTTTTTCACTATCATCGCATCGTTTTTTCGGAAATGGACCTCTGTCACTGATCTTTGCGATCGACAGCAGACTTTGTCTCAGATCGGGCACACAAAGCACTTCACTCAGAGTTACATTCTCTTATGTTTGATTTTCTTCAACTGCGATTCGTACATCACCGACTCCACTGATCTGTGTCGTTTCATTGTTTGCCAAATGCAATGTCTTTTCGATCATTGCGATATTTTCAAATGAATCCACATTTGAAGTCATATGCGCCGTACATCCACTGTCTAGGCACCATATACCAACTTTATTTACACAGAAATTAGTCTCACAAGCGAGCGTGGCTTCTTCAGCTCTCTTTGCTCTCTCTCTTTGGTTCTCTGGCTCTTCGCCTTTGCCTTTTGCCTTGTTACGACAGTTGCGCGCTATATGTGCCATTTTTGTCGGCTTATCGCGTTTACCGTTTTGTCGGTGAGCGAACATTACGTTTTGTTCTTCACGTTCACACTTAGTTTTGCGCGCATTTACTTCTTCTAGTATTTTTACTTTTAGAACATCTGACCTTGGAAGATCATCTCTTGCTTCCATTGCGCACCGAAACGTTTCGTATGATTCGGGCAAACTGTAAAGCAGCAGTATGCTGAGCAAATCATCGCCTATTGTCACGCCAAATTCTCTTAGTTGCTTCACAGCCTCGAAGAACTCGTACACATATTGGCGCGCATGGCAATCTTCACTTAGCCGCGACAATGACATTTTCTTCAGGAGATATGCTTTCCGCACTGGTCCTCTTGATTGAAATGTTTTCCTAAGCTTTGTCCAGCAGTTGGCAGCTGACGTACATCCTTCGATTACGGCCAATTCGGATGGCCTAATCGCCAACACTATATCCGCACGTGCTTTTTCGTCATACGTTTTCCATACGGCGGAGTCGTTCCCGTCTGTGAGAGGGCACTTTTTAGTGCCGGCCACGTACTGCCATAGGTCGTTCTTCACTAGTACGGCTTGCATTTGTAATTTCCATGTATCGTAATTTTCTGCACACAGCGGTTCTATTTGTATAAAGGCACTCATTTTTTCACTTTTTGCATTTATAACTTTCTATCGTTCTCAAGTGATTATTATAATTTTCCGCGGAGTGGAAGCGTGCTGGGCCCATAACCTGTTGGAGATTTGGGGTTATGGGTGCAGGCTTACTGATCGAAACACCGGGCCCATGACCATTAATAACACGAGTAGTAGGGAAATGGGGATTCTATGACAGGAAGCAGGTTATTGCTTTTTTGATTTTTAATTGCTTCATTATTGGAGCTAATTTATTGCTTTTGGGTGGGGGAGTGACAGGTGTGCGACCTTTTTTAGGAAAATGTGTGATTTTGGATCACGTATGAGACATTTATGATCGAAGGGTATAGATTTATGGCTGACCCTTTTTTTATTGTGGGTTGGCATGAGGTGGAGGATCACTCAGCAGCACTTGTGTGTGCGTACGTGATTGTGTTTTTACGGAGGATATTGTGTGCTAGGCATGTAACCTGTAACCTGTATGCTAGAATCAAGTGGAAGATCAGCTAGCAGCTGGCTCACTGTTGTGCATGTACATGATTTGATTTTTGAGGGTGGGTGCAATGATCAGTGGAAAGGAAATGCTCGCTTCTCTTTTGTCACTTTTTGTCAATGTATAGAACTCATACGAGACCTCCCACCTGAATGTTTTCCCACACAATAATTAAAATATTACTGGTGTAAACTCTTGTTAAGTAGGTACTTCGCACGTACGTTTGCCACGTGCTGGTACCTTCTTCATGTGTTTGGTTCTCTCCCTTTCACAGGACACTCTGTTTGAGTGACCCTCCTTATGTTAATTTCACAATAATATGAAATAAAAGCCTGCGTTGCTTTGTGCACCTTTGAAATAATAGCCTGCGTTGCTTTGTGCACCTGTGGGCTTCGTACCTAATATTATAGATTCTGATTTCTAAAACCTTAGTAGTTTTCGAACTCTACAATCGTCAACTCGTGTGTTTGTGGTTACAAAGTTTTAAAAGAAACTAAAAAAAAAAAGAAATAGAAAAATGTTCAACAACAACTCCGTCAACGCCGGCAAGGGATTCAACTATGTCGCGCGGAATAACTCGGCTCAAGGACAGAGCCATCCAAATTATTTCGACCACCTGACTTATGTGGCTAATACAAGCATACCCGCCAATCCTACCAACTCCATCGTCAACAACAATATCATCACCACCACCACCAGCAACACCAGCCCGATCATCAACTCCATCACCACCACCACCATCAACACCAGCTCCATCATCAACTCCGTCACCACCACCAATAACACCAACTCCGTCGCTTCCAATATCATCTCTAATGGAGTACCAACTCAAGCCAGGGTCTGCACCGCATGCAATATACAAATTGCATCATCAAAGTGGAGCGCGCATCTTCGTTCCAATGCCCACAAGATGCTCGTTTTTACGCCTATAAATAGTCAGGTGAAACTAATTTCGAGCGGATTCAAAAATCGGATTTCGACATTCTCATTCGAGAATAATCACACAAATTTGATCGAGCCAATAGAGTTTCTGAGTGAAGCAGCTAAAGAAATGCTGCCACTAATTAGAAATGTTTTAATAACTCTCACAGCCTGCAAAATAAATATTGAACTCTTTGCAGAGTATATTAAATTCGCTGATGATGAATTGCTGATGACAATTTAATCTCATCAGTCTAATATGAGTGTCATAACAGCATCCAGTGATCTGAGAGAGATAATTAAAGATCATTCAGCGATAATTTGTGTGAAAATGGATGAATTTCAAGAGAAGGACAGTGGTTGGACATTATCTCAAATTTTAAGACTGGAGATAAATATTAACAAATATACTCCACTCAAAGTTTCAAGCTTTATTGAAACACCAAAAGTTTTGAGGAACAAGAAGGCGATCATAAATGTTAAAAACGCTGATGAATTTTGTTTTAAATGGGCATTAATATCAGCCCTTAAAGCACCAGTAAACAACCAGCCTGCACGATGCTAAGCATGTAAAGTTGATGGGTTTGAGACTGAATTAATAAAAATTGATGATGCATTCGCGCTCAATTTTTCAAATTTGGATTTCCAATTGCCGTTGAACCAAATAAAAAATTTTGAAGCTCAAAACCAAAACATTAGCAACAATGTTTTTGGTTTCGATGAGCAGTCAAATGCAGTCAACGGACCATTATATGTGATGGAGGTGGAAAAGAAAAGCGATAAAAGCCTAATGCTGCTGGAGACTGAGGAGCACGCGCATTTCGTGTGGATAAAAAATGTATCAAGGTAAAATTTAAATAAATACTCTACTAAAAAAAACAATATTTTTAAAAACATATATATTTGTTTTTATATACTTCCAGACTTGTAAAACGCCAACTCACATCACACAAGTCACAAGTATACTTCTGCAAGACATGTCTAAATTATTCACACAATGAGAGGATGCATGCAGAGCACCGACAACAGTGTGGCAAGGTTGTGTCAACGCTCCCATCGGAGGAAAAAGCAAGTCTTAATTTTAAAAATTTTAATCGTAGTTTAGATGTACCTTTTGTCATATATGCAGATTTTAAATGTATACTAACCCCACTCAATTCACAACTGAGTGAGAATGTTGTACCTATTCGTACTATATAAAGTGTGCAAGATTTTACGCAGTGATTGCGTTAGGGATCATAGTCATTTAACTGGATTGTATATGGGTGCAGCATATAATGTCAGCAAAATTAATTTTCAATTTGCACCTATTGTCCCTGTATTTTCCACCATTTTTCTAAATATGATTCACATTTATTAGACAATTAAATAAAGTTGAAGGTGATATAAAAGTACTCCCCCAAATAAGGAGATGTACATTTCACTATCAAAATATATTCATATTGCATCCCATGACAAAAACCTTGAGATTAGATTCTTAGATACATTCCGCTTCATGGCAACAATTTGGGTGTTTCAATAAAGCTTGAAACTTTAAGTGGAGTATATTTATTAATGTTTACCTCCAGTCTTAAGATTTGAGACAATGTCCAACCACTGTCCTTCTCTTGGAATTCATCTATTTTCACACAAATTATTGCTGAATGATCTTTGATGATCTCTCCAAGATCACTAGATGTTGTTAAGACACTCATATTAAACTGACAAGATTTAATTGTCATTAACAATTCATCATCAGCGAATTTGATATACTCTGCAAAGAGTTCTGTATTCATTATGCAGGATGTGTCAGCAATACATTTTGAATTAGTGGAAACATTTCTTGAGCTGGTTCGTCTAAATTCTCAAATGAGAATGTTGAAATCCGATTCTTAAGCCCGCGTAAAAACGAACATCTTGTGGGAATTGGAACGAAGATACGCGCTCCAATTTGAGGATGAAATTTGTATATTGCATGCGATGCAGACCCTGGTTTGAGTTGATGGTCCATTAGAGTTGACATTGGAAGCGACGAAGTTGATGTTGTTGGTGGTGGTGACGGAGTTGATGATGGAGCTGGTGTGGTGGTGGTGGTGGGATTGTTGGTGATGCTGGTGGGGTTGGCGGTGGGATTGGTGATGATGTCGTTGTTGATGATGGAGTTGGTTGGATTGATAGCCATGCCTGTATTAGCCGCATAAGTTAAATGATCGAAATAATTTGGATGGCTCTGTCCTTGAGCCGAGGTATTCCGGGCGACATAGTTTAATCCCTAGACGGCGAGCATTACCTTTCCACTGATCATTGCACCCATCTCTCAAAAATCAAATCATGTACATGCACAACAGTGGGGTAGCTGCTACCTGATCTTCCACTTGATTCTAGCACACAGGTTACAGGTCACACGCCTAGCACACAATAACCTCCTTAAAACCACAATCACGTACGCACACACAAGTGCTGCTGAGTGATCCTCCACCTGATGTCAACCCACAATAAAATAAGGGTCAGCCATAAATCTATACCCTTCGATCATAAATGTCTTATACGTGATCCAAAACCACACATTTTTCTAAAAAAGAGGTTACACACCTGTCACTTCCCCACCCAAAAGCAATAAATTAACTCCAATAATGAAGCAATTAAAAATCAAAAGCAATAAGCCACTTCCTGTTATAGAATCCCCAATTCCCTACTACTGTGCAGAAAAAATAAACTGCATGAACTGCTGGCTATTATCATTAGTAGGCGCTAGTAGTTTAAGTGGCGTTAACCTAACCGGAGCCAATAAATGTGGGTCCTGAGGCAAAGCAAGCTTAGAAGATCACTTCTGCCTAAGAGGCACTTTCAATAGTTTTACACTATTAAATTAAGTGTCCAAAATCAGCACTGAGCCTACTGAAAGCTCGACGTCTAACTATAAGCAAACTTGTTTACGATGGTAGTTAAATAGGGAGTTAGAGAAGAAAAATTACACAACAATAAATTAACAAGTGAGAGCGTTGCAATCGAGCACAAGGAATACTCTGATATCAGCATTATGAAAAGCTCAAATTTTGTAATACAACCTCTAAAATTGCTGGACATACAGACTTTTTTGGGTCTAGATGAGTTTGGCCAAGGCATGGTCTTACTAATCTTATAAGGAAGTTCCTATTCATCTACGTATCAAGTGTGGTAAAACCAGCACTTAATTGTCGAGATGGGAATGGTCTGGCTTTCTGGCGGTTGTTATGAGTAATATCTATTTCAGCAAGATACTTAGTTGTTCAAAATGGTAAGCACATCGAAGTTATGAAATGCCTTTCAGCTCAATCTCATTGATATTAGTAGTTAGATCACAAATACTCAAACGAATCAACAAGATTTTACACTTTAAGGCTCGACTGCACCAGGCTATCTGGAAATAAAATAACCCCGCAGTTGGACAAACAGACCTACAGTTTGACATGAATTGTTTACATTAAGTTCCTATAACAGTATCAATCGTCTGATTGGTTTGAGTACCACTGTACAATGCTATTATTTAGACAACACACCCGGAATAAAAACGATAAACTGTTTGTACGAACTTTAAATACGCATAATACATTTTATTTACACAATATGTTTACTTTATATATGTACTATGTATGACTAGGAAAAATTTTTTGTTTATGTGAATTTCAATGCAATTTCGATACATTCAAGTGGGATATAAAAACTAACTAAATACTAAAAAATCTAATCATTTTTGTGTCCACCAGACCTAGTTGACTAATGCAAAACTTTGGGCAACTTGCGAACTATGCAAGTTGGCAAAACTTTGAAGTCAACTTCTACTCCGCAGATAAGCAAATCGTCTGCTGGGCCGTGGCGCCAAAAAGCGGCATCGATTGATTTCAGTGCAAACGATTTGCGTCGAACAAACAACGAGCCGATTGCGAATCGAGTACCTGTAGCAGGAACTGGACTTTGACCCGTACAGCTTACGATATCTCAGGGTCGCCGTAAAGCAAATTATCCAATTTTAATTTGTTTATCTTATCGCCAGAGGGTGCGCCGTGTCCGGGCCGTCCCCAGAATGTTTCGAATGTGTCGAAATGTTGATTACACAAGTCTCGCTCCATCTGCCTCGAGACACTGACCGAGCGCCGTTTCTGTGATATTTGCACGTTCAAATCGTGCAGGTAGCGCATATCGGCGGCTGTTTGTATCCTACACCATTTAATTGCCACAGTGGGATGTCAAGTTGCAAGTTAGGTGATGGGCGATGGGCAGCAGCAGCAGCAGCAGCAGCAGCATTGTTGATAAGTCATTTGATTTGATTTTAGCGATTGATTTTAGCGATTGGTTTCGTTTTGTTTTGATTTTTTGGGTTTCGGTTTTTCACGGGGATGGATACATAGAAGATTTGTATTATGATTTGGATATTGTTTGGGGTTGTTCAGTTAGTTTTTAGTTTGGTGTGTTTGGGTTTACTCTTTGGTTGCTATACTTTCACTTGTATTACAATTGATATTTTGTTGCTGAATGAGCCAAAAGAAGTGATAGAGAAACCATTAAAAACACAAAGATGACGCAATCGTATAAATTTCTATTCAATTGCTATGAACTTCAAAAGCTAAACTCAAATTTAAGAAATTGTCGCAGAGCAAGCAAATGAGAAACGGTAACATAATCAGAAACAGAAATGGAAACGGAAACGGAAGGGGGAAACGGATGCAGGTGCAAACAAACAGGTCGACACAAAGAGAGACACATTAACAGATACAGATGCAGATGCAGATGCAGATGCAGATTTGGTTGCAACAAACACATGACAGATAGACAGATGACTAGCGTATGTGCAGGGTGAGTCGCCTGAGGCAGCAGGTGGGCGCTTGGGGCGGCGTTGCTGTGGCTGCCACACAGCCGCAGCTGCAACTGCAGCATTGCAATTTGCAGTTCAAGTTCTTGGAATGGCGCTTCATGTGACTAATGTTCTTGATGATGTTGTTGATGTTCTGCTCTTTGTTGGACTTTGACTTGTGCTTGGGTGGTGCGTACCTATCATGCGAGGGCGTCCTCTTTGTCACATCCGTGCTGGACAGGCTGATTGGGCGATGCAGGCCGCGCCTACGTGCCAACAATGGCACCAGCTCAACACCACCGCCTCCTCCATTCTCGATAACACCATCCGAGGTGCCATCGACACCAGTGCTGTTGCTGTTGTTGGTGCTGGCCATACAGTGGCCACGTAGCAGGCGCGGACAGAGCTTAACGGGCTTGCATTCTTTGGGCGGCGATCGTTTGCCACATGGGTGTTGGTGCGGGTGTAGGGGTGGAGGTGGCACGACTGCTGCAATCTTTCGGGACGTCTTTGTTGGACTGGAGCTGTTCATGGCGGGGCAAGTGCAGGTGCAACGCTCGCAACAGCGCTGCAGCTTGGATGGCTTACTACCTTTCGATTTGCGAAATGTGTTTTTTTCAGCGGGAGTCACGGGATTGTCCTGGTCCAACTCCTTCAGCATTTCCTTATTTGTCCAGCCCTGCAAATAATTTAACATTTGCTTCACATTCTCAAGTCCGTTTATTCAAATGAAGCCTACCAGAGATTTCATAAAAGTGTTGCCTACTTCTTTGGGACTGCGCCAGGGCTTGCCACCGGGACCGGCCTTGCCCCAGGGTTCTTTGAAGAGCTGGAAATGTTGGGATGAAAGCAATAAGATTAGAAATGCCACGCCCCTTGTGAATTGTAACTGCCGCTCACCGGCTTTTCCAACTTGCTCTGCAGTTTCTTCTTCTGGCAGGCAAATTTCTCCTGCAGCGGGTGTTCGGTCTCACTGTTGACAACAATCTTATCCAGCATGGCCTTGCCCTTGCACGGCGGAGAGGGCTTGTAGCGCAACTCAATGTCCACATGCCCTTTATTGCGAAATGACATTGAGTTGTGTTCTTTCAGATCGATCTGCAGACTCTCACCATTCGAAGCATTTTGAGCCAAACTGACGCCACCCTTAAGCGGATGCTCTCGCTCACAGATGGTCACGGTGCTGCTCCGTGGTCCACTCTCCTGAAGATGATGTATCGAATGGGCGTGTGCCAGACGACCACCGGGGGGAGGCGGATGATGATGATGATGATGGTGATAGGCGGCCAGCGGATTTTTTTGGCAAGTTTTGTGCATTGAGAAATAGTCATTGTAGCGACAAGGCTGCAGTGAATTGATGCGATGGGCGGTAGTCTGTCGTAGAGGTAGTTAGATTCGAAGTCGAGACATTAGACACATTATCTGAAGACACACCCCACCCTACACTTACAACAGTTGGCGTTGAGTGCAGTCCGACTGCGGTAATATCCTTTCGTCGCACCTCTACATTTGGAGCGCCCCCACCTGGCCTGCCCCAGGGGCAATGCTGCAGAAACAAATCGTAGTACTGCAACGAATACAGATTCAGAGATGATAACAGTAATGGTACCCACTTATTACTTATGATATTTCAATGCCTATATTTTGCTATGTATATATGTATATATATATATATCCATGAACAAGCCCAACCCCATATCGAATTATATCAGGTTTGTTTTCTCCTGTTTATTGTTTGTAGGTTGTTGTTATAGTTGCAATGTGGGCCGCTTTGCTTTTCATTCACCCATTTTTTCTCCTTAAATTCAGTCGGACTCGCAATCATAAACACGCGACCTGATCCCAGTGAAACTATGTTGCTTCTGGTTGATTGCTCGCCTTAACTACGTATTGGTGAAGTCAAACTCGTCAAATGGTTTGTTGAACCAATTTCTGGCCAAGTTAATAAATTCGCTCATAGGTCTTTGAACTCAACTTAAGTGCGGGATCACGTGTGGGTTTAGTTGGTTACTTTAAATAAATGAATATACACTGAACAATTCGAAAAGGATAACAAGAAATGAGCTCTTGCGAAAGACTCTTTAGGTGAAAAAATTTGCGTTACCGACATTTGTAACATGTTGGGTTCATTTTTAACATTGTTTTAATAATTCCAAATTGCTTCATCAGTTCAAGATATGTTAGGTCATGGCTGTCTCCGTATGAATGGGACTGTCAAAGCGAACCGTGATCTGGCTCACATTTTAAAGATTTAAAAGATTACATACATCTAAGTATACGACAGATGTACAACATTTTAAAGATTTAAAAGATTACATACATCTAAGTATACGACAGATGCACAACACACTTTTCAAAATCATAAGAGCCCAAACCACTACAAAGTCCTCTTATAAAATGTTAACAAACTTCGATTAAGCTATATCCTAAAATGTCGAGTTAACATTCACAGAGAAAGCGCACTGAATTTTAGAGATAGCAAAAGAAACACTAAGTTGAAAAATAGGTAAAAACAAAAATATCTAAAAATGATAAAATACATTTATGTAACATAAATATATGTTCATCAAGAAAAATGAATATCCGATTGCACTAAAAAGCATGCTTCCTTGGATACTACGATTTCTGCGTACGATGATGCATAAGTATCAGCCATATTAGTTGCATTGTTCGGAAGTTGTTAGAGCATTTAATATTAGCCTATTCACGACCTCTTTTCAATTTCAAATTTCGAATTTGATTTGTGTAATTTTCATCCAAAAGGCAGTGCAGTTGCACTGTATGATTATTATTCAAAGGCAAAATAAATAAAGAACTGTATAATTTACAATCAATTAAGGTTTGTAGACACATAATCTGCACACCAAAGATGCATTCACTTAAAAGCCAATTGTAGGTGAAACTATGCAAAAAAAATATTTTGGGCATTATCATATGATAAAATAAAAAACGTCAATTATGAAAAGAGTAACAAGCTGTTGTAAAAACACTACCGATTTGAAAGCAACTAAAACACCGAAATACTAAAAATCGTTTGGAACTTTGCTGCAATTGATTTCTGTAACATCCCTGTATACCAGTCAGTCGGTAATATTATATGCCTAAAAATGTATTTACCTCCTGTTTATCCTTTTCCTTGCGGGCACATTCCTCAGCTTTGCGTCGTCGCCACATCCGTAAACTCTCCTCGGCATTTTTGCGCTCGACCAGCCGCTTCTTCTCATCACACCACATCAACGGATGTTGGATGTGGTCGTGGCAGAAGGCACCCATCTCATCGCTGGTTGTCATCGCTTGCAGAGTGACCGGCTGGATAGCGGAAGTAGCGCCACGTTCAGCAAATAACGCGCTACTGAAACAGTCCCGCCGTACAAAAACCCAAACCTTCGACTTCTATATCATACAGTCGAAGTCGAGTTGGCCGCGTTGATCCGTGCCTGGTACGGATGTTCGTCTCGGCTCAACTTTCGTCCGGCCCAGCCAAACCACTTTGGTTGTCTAGGCAGCGTTGCCAGCCAGCAAATTATTTATAGTCTAGGTTAGGGCGGTGCACAAGGTGCACAAGTGAGCAGGCACGCTTCTGTCCTTGAAGTTGTTTGTTAAGTCAGGCCAGGATTGCAGTTCATTCGCGTAACTTGCTCTGGCCGGGCCATTTAAATATTTTGCCAGTTAGGCACGCTGCCACTTTACTTTGCGCGTTTGTTTGCTTGCACACTCTGCAATTGAGCTGAAGTGCTTCTGGGACGCTTCGTTTCGTTTCGCTTACCAAGCCTAACAGGACTTGGACATTGAATACATTTAGTTTATAGCTATGGCAGGCCTTGTTGCTTTGGTTAAATTGTGGCACGGTTTGACCTGATTCGTGTGGATGCATTAAAATGGAAAGTTCCCAAAACTATCAATATTGGATTGGGGCTTGGGATTTCCGGCTGCAATATTGCGTGCTCCACTTCGTAGCAAACGTTAACCTAACTAAGCAGCCCTCACTAACTTGTTGATGTTTAACAAACTATAAGCTCTGCAAGTGTGTCAAATGTAAAAATATTCTGTTGAAGCCGGAACCGAAGCAACAATAAAAAATCGCAATGAAAACTAGAAAGATTTTCTGGATTTTCAAAGTTATTTAAAAGCAAATTTTTTAAAATTGGATAGGAATCTATTTGACATCAAAAATACTTTGCTAAATTGAAGCTTAGGGACCGCCTAGCTCTATGGGAAGTCACACAGCTCGTTAACAAAGGGTCAAAGCAAAGTTCGAATCAACCCAAAATCGTGAGTTTTTTCAAATAAGTTACACTTTTTTTTAACAATCTTAAAATATTAATGTTATTAATAATAAATTATATAAACTAAAAGCTAATGTACAAATTCGGTGAACAAATTAAAAACACTTTGGAAATTATACATATATATATATTTTTTAATTGTAGGAGTTAAGAAAAAAAAGAACCCTGCTATTTAGAGCGGCACAACTTTTTGTCTTAGAAATATACTTTCTGAGTAATATGGTGAGATATTCTTGGCACCAAAAGTATACCGATTTTTAAAGTTCAGTGTATCCTTGTGTTTTATATCTCTGTCAGGCTAATAGGCAGTGCTAGAATATTGTCTTTATCTCTTACAGGTCATTTTGGATATTGACAATCTTGTAGCAATCTAGTGCGGAAAGTATCCTCAAACATAATGATATTAAAATTTCTGACAAAGATTTTCAATTAAATCAAATTAACTATTTGAAATGATGTAATTTGTTGCCTTTCGCCCGTTCCTCAATAAGCTCCACCTCAATTTTAATTTTTGCGATGCGCCGAATCTTTTAATAAAATCCGCCTATCATAAAATTTAGAACAAACATTTCTAGGCTCACTTTAGGTCAAATTGCCTAATCATTAATGTACCTTTCAAAACTTAGTGAGTCTGGCTTTAAAATTCCAGATATGGACATTTACAATTTTTAGCGCGAGATTGGCGATGCAATGAAATTTTCTTACATATCTTTTGAGGAAGTTCCTAGTAATCTACCTTCCAGGTTTGGTAATTACGGTTTATTCTCAACAAACGTCACGCAGATGAAATTCTTAAAAAATCACAATTTAAAATATTGGGTGGATAAAACACATCTCAAAATTAATACTCTCTTAGAAACTCATACTTAAAAAAAAAATTATTCAACCAATATTCCACATTTACAAAGATTATCAAAAACTCTTGTAGGCAACACTTCATTAATAAGAAACACAATTGTACATGGAGACCTTTACAGTCTTTCATGGACATAATTATTTATATTTAAAGCAAACTCCTTTTAATCTCCAACTCCAACTCACTTTATCGAAACATTGTACATAAAAGTTAACTTTTTAGAAAAACACTAAAACGATTTGACCCACAATAACTACCCTTAGGTACCACTGTCTGTGGAAGACCTTGAACTGAATTGCCCTGTTTTATCATTTTAGCATTCGTTCGTTGAAGCAACAGTAATCTTCGCAAACACGTCATACCAGAGATTAATGTTCATCATTGAAAATTATACTCTAAAATTGTGGGAGATATTGAATTTTTAAGTTGTTGGTTGCGGGATGTGAATGTTCCAAATAAAGTGATTTGGTTAATACAGCTTTAAAATTGCGGGAGATTTGGAATTATTTGAAGATCGACGAGTAGATTACTGGTAACCTCCTCAAAAACATCGTAAGCTGAAAAAGCGATCGCTGACACCACACAAAAAAATCTTAATCTGTCACAATTCTGGAGACAACCTTCTTAATTGAGTATCGAAAATTTTCCTGTCCTCTGATAGATTACTAATCTTCTACATAGGACGAACATACGCCACAATAGATATCGCGGCTTTCTATGCTAACAAGCCGAATCTTTTCCAACTTCAGCGTTCTTTTATATTTCAATCTACGATTGATATTCTTAGTTTGGTTTTCTCAAAAAATCGCATTTTATTCATCGTTATTATCATTACATAATTATCAATATCAAAAACATTGTCAAAATTTGCACATTTTTTCAGTAGACGAATAACACCCATGTGATTTGTATGATAGAATATGAAGTTGATCTATTTACGTAGTTTTCGTTGTACCTGGCTGTAAAGGTGCCTTTGGCTTATCTAAAATTACCCCGAAGCCGGAAAGGGTTGCTTACAAACCAGTCTTAAATATATTTACAATCATTTAACATTCGTTTCCAATGTTTTTATTGAGGATTGCAATTACATTTTTTTTCTTTTTTTTTGGATTTATATTTTTATTGGGTATGGAGATTAAAATAATTTTTTAAAATTAAGACTGGGGCAGCTTAAGCAATATATTCTCTCTTTGATTTGCATTATGGACTTAATTAGCAAATATTTTGTGATTATATGAGTATGCTGTGCATTTCATGCACAAACGCTTTAAAACTCAAAAAAAAACCGTATTTAAAGAAATAAAAAATAAACAAAACGAATAATATGTCAATTTGTGCTTGAATATGCTTATATGGGTGACAAAAAGCATGCAGTGGCCATAAAACCATTCAGACATGTCGTAGAAACACACAAATTTAGTTACGATTTCAATTATATTTTTCTAAATTATTAAACACTGCGCATTATATATAAATATCGTTTGTTGCGTTGACTAATAATCATTTGTCTTATTGATTTTTAAGGTTCAAAATCAGCTTATTACATTAGCGCAAGTATTTTGTATTACACAAAAAATTTAGATTTTTAGCACTGATTTTCTTTAGTATTTTGTATTTTCAATCATCCAAATATCAAACAAGAGCATTAGTAAACATAATCAATTTTTTCCAGTGGACTCTTCCTTAAAGTTAAGCTGAATTGGTTCGATTTGTACAATTTGTTCTTCATTTTCGCTTTAGCTTGGGCATCGCAAATGATCTTACATTGCGATTTATATACATGCATATACATATATTTCAAAAACATTGCATAATAAAATTTATTAAAAATTCTTTTCAAGTACATATTTACATACAATGTACATCGTTATCATAAATTTGTCTCAGTGTCATGTGTACTTTTTATGCAATTATTTACAGTGTCAACAAAAAAGCTTAAAAACTAAATAATAAATCTTGTTTTTACCATTTTCTAGTTTCCTTTTTACAAATTTTTTCCTTGTTGCACTAATTTGCTGACTTAATTAACATTAAGTGTTGCCTGCTACTAACTTACTACGAATATATGTATAATTTTAATTAGTATATTTTGTTGCGGTTTCTACTTCATTCGATTGATGACTAAATCGGCAACAACTTGCAGACCCTTTTGATACGGAGACTCAGTCAGCTCCTGTGCCAGACGTATCGCCTCATTGCAATGCTTCTTAGCCAGAAAACGCGTCTGCTCGAGTCCATGTGACTTATGTACCAGTTCAAAGGCACGCTCCACATCGCCCGGCTCACTGAAACGACGCATCACCATGGGATTCAGCTCAGGATACTGTGATGTGAAAATGCGAAATTGTTGTTAAGTACATAAGCAGTATGTGTGCAATATACGTTAATACATATGTGTGGATATTTTATTTATGTAATTTATATAGACACCTCCTAGGTGACTTGGGAGAGCGTTGCAGTTAAGATTGCTAGTTAATACGCATTACACGCGCACGCCTATCGCGTCCCGCATAATAAACTGATCTAAAATGGAAACGCATTTGATGGCACGCGTCACACACCCAAAAGCAGAATGATATCATCAACATCATGACCGATGGTGCTTTGTAAATGACCACAAGTGGGAAATGCACATAGCTGTCAATGCAAACACACAGCTGGACAAATATCAAATGCTGCGACTTCTATAAACACTTATTTATATATATATATGCGTATATTAACACACTTAGAAAAAAATCATCCTACAATGAGAAACTAGAAAGTTCTCCTTGGTTTTGGGCTTTTATACTTGAGTTTACTAGTTGTCTACCTTAGAGAGCCCCTCCGTAAAATCGGAAGGTTTATCAAATTAAATTCTACGAATTTGTGAACTGTCTCAAAAGTCTGTAGATATTAATACTTTATAATATAAGCAACAAAATAGCTAGTGTTGTAGATTATATTTACACATCTGAAATACAGGCGTATTCATTGAGAAAAGAAAACTCCTGGTTTTAGAAATCTTCTTTCTGAATAGTAAACTAAGTTACCCCTGGCGTCAAAAGTTGAAAAGTCTGATTTTTGTTAGTGTTGTAGCAATACGGAAGTTATTACGTCGCTCACCTTTTCGCATGCAAAGAGAACCGGCGCTGTGGCCAGGCCAAGCTTTAGGTCCGCTGCCGTTGGCTTGCCCATTTGCTCTGTGGAGGAGACGAAATCCAGCATGTCGTCCACCAGCTGAAAGGCCAGGCCAATGTTGCGTCCATATTGGAAGGCCACTTCGGCGACATTATCATCAGCCTGGGCGATGACGGCGGTCTGTGAAATAAAAATAAAAAGATTTCAAAGTCAATTGCTGGCCAATCACCTGTCCGAATGGGCACAATGACAAACGCATTCGTGCAAATCCAAATGCAAGCAAATAATTGCATTTAAATGTGCAATTGCAATACAAATTGCATTTTTAATGATCGCCCAACTTACCGCCTTCAGCGCATTGGCAATCAGCGAAGCGGTCTTCCTGTATGTCTTTGTTAGATAGTGTGCGAAGCGCTCGTTCTCCGTTTCCCTCGAGCCGAGCTGCATGAATTCGCCTTGAACTAAATCGGTTAAAATCTGAAACAAGTGAAACAAGGGAAATTCAAATTTACTGTCATGTTTATGATTTAAATATTCCTTCACTTAAGTTTGTTGAAGAATTAAGTTATTTTAATTAAGGATAATAAGAATAAATAAAAAAATAGTAGTTTTTAATGATCATAACCAACTTAATTATGTAATCAATTCAGAGTCCTCGATTTCTAATATTACGAATCATATTTTCGCATACATTTGTGGTTGTGCATGTTAACTAATTCATGCTAACTATTTATTTTAAATATATATATATATATAAATATAGAATGTATATAACGTAAGCTTCTTTCTGCCCTTATCTACCGTGTTTAATTTTAATGGGCACAGTATTACAATAATTATTTTTTATTGCTGTAAACATAAATATTCCTTACCGAAATCAGAGTGGTTCGCAACTTAGACTCATAGATAGGAAACGAACATCCAAAATTATAAGACTCTTACAACAGACAGATACGTATAAATTTATCTAAAGAAATACTAAATTGATGGGTGTAGCACGCCCAATTTTGCAATATGAATATGTGGGTACCTATGATGATCGATATGCGGGCAACTTCCGCATGGCTGGCAATTCAAATGAATTCGGCAAACATAGTTGTGCCAAATAATTTGGGTAAATAAAATTTCATTGATAGTTTGGAATCCAGCAGGATGGATAATACCACTCAAATACGCCAAAGATAAACTTATGAGCATTAAAACATACAAGTGTAAGGGTTGTTCACTAAGTACTTCTTGACAAAACTGCTACTTTTTATTGATTAACCCATTTGTATTATCTGGTTGGTTATTATTAATAAACAATAAGTTTATTACTTTACTATAATATATATATTACATAATTTTGTCGTGAAGGAAACGTGTACCTTACAATATTTATGATCTTTTTTAGAATCACAAGGCGACTGTCCGCCTGTCCCATATGTGTATATAAGCAGAAGTCCTCAAGATTTAAGAATTCTGATATTTTGCACACAACACCGTTTTCACTAAAGATATATATTTTTGATTGATTGATTTGATTTCTGATTATTCCAAATCCCAATTGATTTCCAAAGCTAATAAAAATAAAATTCAAATTCATTTTGAAATCTAAGACTTTTTTTACTTTACATAAAAGTCGAAATGCCTAAACGGACTGGGAAATCGATAACACCAATAAGTGTAAATTGATAAAAGCTAGAGTTGACAAATTTTGATAATCGCTATTTGAAACTTTCAAAATGTTATTTGTAACTAATGGCCTGGAAACATTACTTTACAAGAGACCCTCGTAACTGGATGCTATTGTTGTTTGCATAAAAAATGTTGGCGCGCCATTCGCTTAATTTTGATTTTGTTCATAGTTGATGCTACTCGCATAAGTATTTCCATTCATTCATTCATTCATTCTGACAATTTCGCAGGTAGTTGTCAAAATGTTGAGCAAACAAACGGCAGAGTAGTATTTTGTCGTCTAGTATAACAAATATACAGTAGTTGTAGTTGTCGCTTGTCGGTTGTCGGTTGTAGCTTAAGGAGCCCAAGGTGAGAGCCAGAGTCACAGCTCAGATACAGATACGGTCACAAATATATTTTTGGCCAAATCCCAGCGAGTTGGCTTGTTTAAATGACGTTATTTGAAGTTGTTTTTTTTTTCTCTGTAGTTCGTCTTAGAAGCAAAAACAACATATTGATTTTCAATGTTAACTAATTTACACATGCGGCCAAACTAAGTGCGACTATTGCGTACGACCAGCACCACCAACAACAGCAAAAGACATCAACCACAACAATAAAACAACATCAACCCGCCGAGCAAGAAATAGAGAAGAGCAACAAATTGCAGTTGGTTGAAGCCTTTTAAGCCGCTGACCATGCCAATTTGCCGATTTTTCATTTATCTGCCTAAATTGGAGCACATTTTAACAATGAGCTTTTTGAAATGCTGTGCAAAATAAATCAAATTAAGCAAATATGTATTTCAGGCCGTCTTAAATTGTTATAACATTGAATTGTTGACCAAAAAATGTCGCAATTTCAATACAATTGTGCGGCGGTTTTTTTTATAACATCAACATGAATCGGTTCTTTGTGTTATTAATAAAATATTTAAAGGGTACAGGGTATACAATTGATAACTCTCATTTTAAGTGCGGAACGCCTTATTTTGGGGGAGACTTTAAATGCATCGATGCGAAGGGCAGGGAAGTTCTACATATAAATGAATAACTTAATTTTTATGATCTGATACCAATGTTCGTACATCGACACTTTAAACTTGGAATAAATGTATTTACATTTATCGATAAAATCACCTTTCCCACAATTAAAATTAAAATTTTTGATGAATTCCTTAAAAGATCGATGTACAAATTTACAGAAGATTGAAAAATACATTTCTTGGTTAAAGTGCATATTTTTCTTTGAAATTTAAAGCAAATACAGCTCAAAAACCAAAAATAATAAAAAATGTTAAATTCCCATTTATTTTAAATATAGTTTTTTTTGAATGCAAATTGAATGAAAACATTTAATATGTGTATTTATATTTGTACAGCGTATTTAAGCTTTACCTTGATTTGATATTTGCGTAAATGTGATGTATTTAAAATATAATTTGCCATTTGTACAATAGTGCCAAACGAGCATTCAAAACTTTAACCGACTGGTTTAACCCACTATATAGAATCAACCAAAAAAATTCCTTTGCATTCGAACGTTCCGCTAATATTTTAATGCCGGCAGCGTCTGTAAGCTCGTTGAAATTATTTTGACACATGTTTTGCATATCAAATACAACAGTCTTTCATAGATAAGAGGAAATGCAAATCAGTGGAAAAATATAAGGCTTGGACAAAAGCTGCTTATAGGCATTACAAAAAAGTAAACAACAAAAATATACAAAATACAAAACTACTGTCAGTATAAGAGGAATTTTATGGGCTTGCCTTTGGAACTGTTGTAAGAGCAGTCAAGCTCATTAATTCAAGTTCGATCTTGTTTCTGTAAATTCTGAATATCTTCGTCAGGTCGAGCTTAAGCTAAAAAAAAAAAAAACTGATGGACAAGTCTTCATAGGAACCGACAACCATAAACTTTCCACAATATGCACCAATGTAAGCTACATTAATTTATAGTAGTCCGATGTTAATTTGATTTGGACAAAATGTAAGTTACATTTTAAAATACAACTGATGAGTTTGGTTAAGTCCAATTAAAAAGCCAAAAGTATTTTTAGTATTGTAAAAATGTACAATAGGTTTATGTATATATTATGTGAGTCGATACAACGAATATATTTCGCACAATTTTAAAACTAGAATCAAATATATTGAAAGTTTACATTAAGAAAGTTGCATATTAGTCAGGTTTTATACCCTGTACCAATTAAAAAGGGGTTAAGGGGTTTTTTGAATTTCTGAAATTTATGCAACAGGCAAAAGAAAGCTTCTCCTCTACATATTTTATATATTTTCCTGACCTATAACAACATCAGATTAAAATAGTTTCATTTGATCGATAACTCCTTCCCATTTTTAACCTCGGTAATCGATTATCGATTCAAGTAATAATATTTATCAACTGTATACATTTTCTTAGATGTACATATCGAAAAGGTGTACTTTTTATAATAGTATAATAGAGTAATGGGTATCTCTTAGTCGGATGTAACTATGTAAAATTGGTTCTTACGTCTTTCCTAGTTTATTATACACTTTTCTGCTCATTTGATGGGTATTGAGCTTAGCAATTTCAATAGCTGCCAGAGATGGCTCGTTAAAGTGTTAGCGGATCTGTGGTTTGCTTTGGCCATTAGCTCGATTGTGTAAATAACAATAGATCGAGATGAGATGACTGAAAGAGGCCAGCTTCAAGTTCACTCAAGCAACAGAAAGTGAAATTGTCAGGTGACTAATTTAAAGTTTATTAAAACTGCCTGTAGCTGCGAAAATTGTTGTGTATTTCATTAGTCAAAGCGATTCTTCTGGAATTTTGTAAATGAGTGAGGGGTAACTTCAACAAAGCGAAATATGCTGGTTTATGGTGTAGTGCAAAAAAATTAATGTTGCAATCGGATGCCCTTCGCCTTTGCATTGAACTATCCCAGGGTTCCAGGAAGTTCAACTGAAAAGGCCTCGTAATTTGTGGTCGTTAACGGAACAGGTTTTTCACATGGCTACAAAGCCATGCTAAACATTTCTTAATTTAAAAACTGTTTACATTTCGAGTAGGTTTTTTATTTTTTATTCTGTTGAGCCAACGTGCGTGTGAGTTTCGACACTGGATATGTATTTATGCACTCGGAGACAGCACACAAGTCCGGGACTTTTTGTGATGAATTCTTGACGGCAGATTTGCTTTTGAACAATCTCAGTAAACAACACATAGGCACTGTTTGTGTTTGATTTAAAAATCATCTAGGTTTGTCAAATATGTGCTTAAAATAACTTGAAACTATAGAAACGTTAAATACTTACACTAGCTGATACTCGACTAAGCTGTTAACTTAATAAAAAAAAATATTAGCCACCTTAAGCATGCGAAATTAAACATACCCTCGCAGAATGCCTAAAATAAATTATCTACTTTAAAGCCGACATTATTTTCCAATGGTAGCACCATAAAATATATTACTAAGATTTGAATACTTATAGCGTAAATGTGAGGAGCATTATAACACATATATATTAGTTTATTACGGATATATTTTTAAGCTAAGACATTTGACGGATATATTCCAAATTAAATCAAGATCTTCTAATTGCAAGCGTTTACTTTTGGGGTCGGAGATGTCTTCTCGGACATGCCATGTCAACATTTTAAATACTCATAAAATAGCAAAAAAAAATCATGAATAAATTCTGCGTAGTTCAAATATGCCTCACTTTTTTCGTTATTTAATTCAAGAAATGGTCGGCTTTTGACAACTGTCGCGTGTAAGTAGAATTAAAGTATTGGTTGGGATGCATTTAATACACTTGCTGTAAAATTTACCATTTATATTATATATACGCTTATTTATGTATTTGTATGTAGTGAATCGAGTCACCCATATTGAAAGCAATTGATCAAGCTTACCTGACTCAACACGATCGTCACATCATCGCTGCGCAATCGCGATATCATTATCGAGGCAATCGATAGAATGTAATCACCAGCCATTGTGACCTGTAAGCAAAATGACGAAAACTTTTAAATAGCTGAAAATAAAGTTTGATGCACACACGAACACATCCACCAGAGATCTACAAGAGTACAAATCAATTTGTTGAGCAACTCATTTTTATGGTCCAACAAACCGATAACATCAAAACACAACACGCTTTTTGCGTCGGCTTGTCAAGATGACGATCGAAATTAATTTGAAAGTGTCGCTTGGAAAAATGTAAAACTGTTAATGGAAAGCCCAGACTATTATTAAAAGACCTTCATTCAAAGGCCTCTCAAATGAAGCAACTTGTTGACAAAATCTTCACACAATTTATTTCAAATACACAATGCATTGATGACCAAGTCAGAGATGCGTGAAATAATTTTTCTTGCGTTTGATGATCTTCGGCGTTATTAATTCCACTTGAGTGTGATAAACATATGTATATATATGTTTATATATATATATATCATATAGTTGACATACATATCTCATCTGATATTCATAACGCGCTTACCTTTTTGTGGTTCCACAGAGCATTTACACTGGGCTTGCCGCGTCGGAAGTCCGACTGATCGATGACATCGTCGTGGACTAAGCTGGCCGAGTGGACCATCTCGGAGAAGAGGGCTATCTGTCGTTGTTTGTGTACTAATTGGCTGTCAAGGCGATAGCCGATGGGTAAATATAATTTCTTAATCAGTATATATGTGGCTATATTTTGGCATTAATTGTTATTCATAGACGCAGAGCAGAATGTGCACATATCGCAAAGGTTTGTTAATTACATTACACCGCCTTACAAATATGTGCACCATCCGTTGGTCATCCACTCCGTTCCCACCCAACCACACTCACTGTGATTCGTTGTTCAGATGATAGTTTAACGCCTTAGCCATCAGCAGGGTCACCATGGGACGCAGCGCCTTGCCCTGCCCATCAAAGTAGTAGCACGCGATGGTGTCCAGTTCTGGCTGTGATGTTCCCGACTGTAATAGCTGTGGAGATGGAATGATGAAGGATTGCGTTTTGACCAAAAATTAACAAATATTTGTGAACTATTTACTCATTCTATTGCTATAAACAATTAATTATCAATGTGTGCGGGTGCCGGGCCCGACTAAGCATATACCCTGTAGCGAAAACCCATTTAGTTTAATCGGACTATTACCACACATATTTGATCCAATGTGAGTGTGAATATTTTGATTGATATTTGAAATTAAGTTGACCAGTTTTAATTTCTACCATGAGATCGAATTCTCACAAAGCTGTTAACTTCAGCTCTCAGAATGGTAAAAAATATGGATGGAATATCACGGCTATATCTATATATATGTATTTCTCCTAGTCTATGATATTTCTCGATTTGATCGAATTCTTTGAAATATGAGTCAATCGATTCAAAACTAATGTGCCTTTCCTTATACATACGTACCCGCTACTACAGGGTATCCAAAATTATCACAAATGCTAATTAAGTTAAATATGGAAAAGACCCTGATGTCATTGTGACGTAATTAGTTTGATTGTTGACAATAATATAAGTGGAAAATAACAATGTGATAACAGAAAAACATTGGGTTCTGTCTCGAATTTTGTCCAAATGATTCATAGGCTTAAAACAAAAATTTGAGATCGTTGCAGTCGGACATAACTGACTGCAGATAAGTCTATTATCATGTGGTATCGATTTCCGACTATCAATTAATCGATTTCCGAATCTCCAATGAACGTAGCACTTTGTACCTTTTGTATGTTTTATTGATTTGATATTTAGTAATATCTTTTTTTCAAGTGTTACAAGATTAAGCTCATTATTTAAGGCAGGAATGAATAGTCAATTTTATAAAAGTTAAGCAGATTATATTAATGGTAAGTAGGTATAAAATATTGATAATCATAGTGTCAAAATTAGTTGCAATCATTTTAATACTTTGGTACCGAAGGTATATTAGTATCATGGTTTTGTGCAATGTCCTTCATTCCGTCTGTCCGTTTGTATGAACGCAGCTATTTCCGCCCCATTAGATATACTGACTTGAAACTTGGGTCATATTTTGGTCTGTGGCCCCGTCAGAAAAAAATTTGAGTGCTACGTCCACTTGGAAATCGATTAAATCGATAAAGCCACATATCTAACATCATTAGGGCTAAAGTTACCAAATTTGGTTGGTTGTTGGCGATGTCCTTCAAAGATCGGCAATGCCACCCCCCCCCCCCCCCTCCTAAAAAAAGTGTAAATGGCTATAACTTCCGCAATTTTTGAGTTTGTGATTATACAAATATTAGTTCTAGAAAGTTATTTTCAGTTTTCTGGACAAAATCAACACATTAATATAATAACAATAATAACTAAATATATATATATATTGAACTTACATCTCTCACATCGTCGTAGAAGTACTTGAGCTCGTCGTCGAGGATTATATAGGGATCAATTTGGATCTCCCTCACAGGTCCGGCGGGCTGCTGTGTGTGAACGGAGCTGTGTTTGCGTATACTTGATGCTAAGCAGCCTGAGTACTGCGAGCTGTGACTGCAGCTGTGTGAGGTTTGCTACGAGTTAAAGAAAACAAAAATTATAAGAACGGTGTGATTAACGAATTTTCCATAAATGCTGTAATTAGTAATAAAGTGTGAAAATTGCAGCGCTTGGATAAACGGTCATAGCTCCTAATGTCAGCGGTAACACAACATAAAAACGTAGTAAAACGAAAAACCGAAAACGGTTTTTGAGTCACTTAACAACTTTCAATTGCTGGCAGCACCACTAACGAGTTTTTGTTTGCTGCCCCAAAGCAAATGGAAACAAAAGCAACTTGTTTTTTTTTTGACACTCAAATTAGTTGACAAGATTAATAGCATTAAAATTGCAGCGGCAAATTGCCAACAAATTGAAGTTTATTTGTTAGCACCTACGCATCGTCATTTGACCTTGTCGCCAATTTCAACTATGCCCGCAAATTCTTTTGTTGCTGCGCACCACAAAGCGCAACTGCCACGTGGCAGGCATCTTTGGGATATAATTGCTAAATAAGGTTTGCATATAGGTATGTACATGCAAATATTGTTGGTAATGTACACAACATGATGAATGAATTGTATACTTTTATACTTTTTGTAACCAAATAGATAGCACAGATAAATAATTTGCTTTATATGGATTCCAAATGTCAATTACAAAATTAATTTTAATTATATTAAATTAAATTCAAAATAAAATGAAATATTTAAATTTAAATTATATAAAAAAATAAAGAATAATTATAAGATTTTCTTTCTAATCTTTAAATTTAATTTCTTGAGCGTTTTTTGAGTACACGCCTTTTTCGCAAAACAGCAAAACCGGCAACTCGGCTTTGGTATTTGATATTTCTTTGATAACTAATTTGAGCAGACATGTCATATTCAGACTTAGACGATTTTTTTTCTAGACACCTTAATTTACCACAGTTTTTTTACTGCAACTAAATTCAATTAACATATTTGCAATGACTTCTTTTTTATCTATGGACATTGGTTGAAACCAAACATCTAAATCAACCAAAATAAATTTATTTTGTTTTATTTTGAGCAGCCATTTTTGCGAAGCTGAAAACAGACTGAAAGCCCACCAACTTAGTGTTCCTGGAGCTACATGAAATGATATTGTAATCTGATCATTATATTGTTAATTGCCAAAATAATGGCAAAATTACAATACTTGCAGATAGTAAGAATACTGAAATTTTGACTCAGTTGACGATTTTCCGGAAGGAATTCAGTGTCACTGTTGTAATGGTGTTGCTATTGTAAAAACTATTTTGGTTGTTTTTAACATGTAATGAACATTAAGCTGTTGCAATATTATAAAATATATTTACCTAATATCCTGTTTTATATCATTTTTTTTTCATTCAAATTGAAATATTATTACTTTCCATAAATCTATATTATTTAAATTGCAACTTTATATAAAATTTTAAATTTGTAACTTAAGAACCTGTTTAAAATATGTGGACTGTTTTCAGTCCGCATTAAATACACAAAAAGTGTCTTTCTTTACATTTCCTCTTGTGTGTGTGTTTTGTTTGCTTCCCTTGTGTGCAATTGTGCAACTTGCTATTTGGCATTTGAACATGACTCTAAACGTATGTATTCATATGTACATGCAAATATATGTACATATTTGTGCATAATATATTTTGTATTTGCCAATTCGTACGTCAGTCAATAAAAGTGGTGCGCATGTTAGCACGATAACATGTAAATTTTATGTTACCAACTGTCAACAGAGAGAGCGCAAAACTACTGCTGCCAAATGGAGGCATCTTCTACAGCCAAAGCCAATTGAGCTGCAAATATTTGTGTTAGGTTATGTGATGCGTTGAGATGAGATGTGATGGAACTGGGCGTGGCCATTACGCATCAATACAATCGCAGACAACAAAATCACATGCATTGACCCAGATGCATACACTAAAAAAAAAAAAAATACCGCGAAATTGTAGAAAATCGGCATAAACTGAAACTCGTCCTGAGAACTAGAAAGTTTTTTTTTATTAGAAATGATTTCTGAATATAAGAATAAACAAGATTTACAATTCGAAAAATATGGTTCTCTTACTTTTCTAATATTATGTATTAAAAATTAGAAATGCACACCTTCATTTTTAAAAAATTCTTTCCAAATTTCAGAATCAATGAATGCACAGCTTTTATATTAGGGTTTAGCTGTCCTCCGTCTTAAAGGCCGAGTAACTCAGTGCGAACTCACTCACAAAACAAGGCTTGTATGAATCTATAAACTTTATGTGAAATCTTAAAATATCAATGCTTATTGATAATATAATTAACAAAAGAGCTAATAACGGTAAGCATAGAAATCAACACCGTGGAAATTATATATATTTTTTCTAAAATGTTGAAAGATCCTCGTTATAATTAAGCATTGCACAACATAAAATTTTAGCAATTAAATTTCTGAATAAAAAGATGAAGAGCCCTTGGCGATTTTCAAAAATGCACGGGTATTTTTTTTCAGTGTATAGATCCTTCAGCCCAAATCGCTCCCATCAAGAGGCCATAAAGTTTAACGCCCTTGGCAACACACCGGTCGGTCTGAGAGTAGTAGTCCAGCATCTCATAAGCGGTCATAATTAATGGTCTTTGGTGCACGTGTAGACGAACACGACGCCCCAACTGCTCCAACTGGTTGAATCTGATGATGACTTTTCATTGATGGTGGTCGTCGTATTATAAAATAAATACTTATGTACATATATACATATATGTATTTACGCATAAATTTTGACCATCGCTCGCTTTTGTGTTCATTGAAAAGATCTCGTTCACATTGAGCTTGTAATGACCCACTTTTATATTGAGTAAGAGTGGACAAACATATGTGTCATAAATACAATACATATACATATTTTATATAAATATATATATAATATATATATAAGTATATAAGTATTTATAGTAGAAAGCGCCTGGCAATGGCGACCAAACTTGACTGATTGTTATAAATTCAACCCATCACAATTATAAAGCCAATTAAATTCAGCTCGTGAAAAATTTCAGTTTCAATATGTGCGTGAAAATAATACAAGTGCAAAAGTCCGCAACAAATGTTTGGCTACTTCTTATACACAAAATCAAAAACAAAAATCAACATTAATTTCACTTTTTTCTCTTCTTTCTTTGTTGGTCTTCATTTGCTGGTTAAGAAACGTGCAAAAATGCATTTAATCGTGGCTATTTTTTCGTTCGCAAACTACGTTGAATGATTTATAAATTTTTTAATTGTTTTTATGGCCAATGTCCAATGACCAAATAACCAGGCAGCCAACCAGCCACATAGCAGACTATCGCACATCAATTTCATTCAAAGGTGTTTGACAAACAATGATAAGCGTTTCGATTTCGTGCAGTTAAAGTCGAGATAAGTCAATTCTAAATTGCAATAACAGCTAACGAGCAATAATTGTTAATCTTGTAAGCTGAAATTGCTTTAGTTTTCTGCTGGCAATGCGTGCTGCGCAAATAGGAAGAAAAGTCTTCGTCGCACTTGGCTGCCACTGGCGGGCAGAGGACTTTGACTCAATTCAGTTTATTATATTATTATATAGTTGGAGCGAAAGATAAAAGTAATATCAAATGCATAACTAAACATTTCTGAAATCGTTCCAAGTACCAAACACTATCTTTGAAGTTTTATAGCATCATAATTGCAAATTATTTAAAAGCGGTTGTTTAATTTCCTCTTTTGGTATTTCTCAGTCAGTAGACAATAAATAAGCACATCAAATTTGAGCAGACGATATTTGATATTTTATATATCGTATTTTGATACGCACAACGCGAGACTAGAATAAAAAAGAGTTGGAATTAACCCAAAAAAGGCCAAGACACTCAATAACAAAAAAGACCATGGGGTTTTTATGTTTAATTTATTTGAAAATAAGATAAACAACTTACGAAAACATAAAAAATAAAAAAAAAATCATTAATTTTTTGCCTTTTTATCCAACCGACATTTACATTAACATTTTAAAGTCCAAAATGTTTTGTATGGAACTTGTCCCTGGATCTCTTCTTTATTTTTTCTCTCGCTCTGGTTATCTCCTTTCTTAACGTTTCACTTTCATTTTTGTTGTCTGATTGTATTTTGTGTGATTTACCCCAATCCTTGCAATAAATGTTTAACCATTTTCGATTTCAATACCCATAGATTTCATGCATTTTTAAAAATTTCTTCACATTTGAATTTAATTATTTAATTGTAAATTTAAATCATTCTTTGCAATTTAAAATAACGAATGAAGAATTTAAAGGACATGCTGCAAATACAGAAAATTCACACTGATCGTACTTTGTTGTCTCAACTTTGCCCATTCAGCATATAGTGCATAATGAATCTGTGCAAAAGAAATGTGAACAATTTATTTCTTGTTGCTTGTACCCAACTAGGTACATTTCTTCTTACATTTGCATTTTGAATGACAATAACATTTTTTAGCAGTCACTTATAGTGTAAACTGTATCAACGTGTGGATTTAAGAGTGCATTATTATATTATAATTTTATGGTCTCTATATAATTCTTAATATCACCTAGGGTTTTAAGTATCGTCTTAAGAAGTAAACCTTCTTTAAATACCCCTTTTTATAGTGCACAATAATCCAATCACGGATTAAGATTAAAAACAAACAACTGTTGCCAGTTAAATAGGCTTTGGAATCTGGCCTCGCTTATTCGAAAAATGTAAGACAAGATGCATATGGCTATAGCTTAGGCGAGGGATAGTCTATAGATAACTGTTGCGGCACCTTTCTTAACTTTTGCGGATTCATCAATAATTAACAACCCTACAAGCATGTTGATTACACAAATTACTGTACAAATTGCGCGTTAGTAATTTATTTAATTATTGCAACAGCAAAAAAAATAAAACTATGCGCAAAATGTATGAACACATTTTTGTAGCACTTGAAATGCGATGCGTGAAATGTAAATTAATAGTCAAGCCAAAAAACACACACACAGACACTCACCAAACAAATTGGCAGGTGTACATACATACACATACATATATATATATATATATATATATATATACATATATATATATATATATATGTATAATATGTAAATATATATATATGTATAATAATCGAATTTAACATTTTTGCTTTGGGCCTCGGGGCGCTCCCACGACATAATCTTGAGGATTTTGGAGCGGCCTGTGCTCGATTGCGATTGAAGATGGAACCAAATTGCCACAAAACAATTGAAATGTGCAAAATCTTGTAAGTGACACACGCGTAGACCACAAAATATAATCAAAGAAAGAAAAAAAAGAAAACAAACAAATAACAAATACAAAAAGACGTTAACGATTTTCAAGTAGCTGACAAGTGCGCTGATTGATGTAATTTTGACTGGCGCACTTTTGATTGACAAGCCTGTCATGCAATTGCAACATTTGGCATTAAATATTGACTACTCTATTCGAGTTTGCTTTGAATTTGAATTGACTTTGATTCTTTTCACAATGTCTGCTTATATATGTGTATGCCAGAAGTATGTTTATTTCTGTGTCTATATTTCGCCTAAAATTAGCATCACTTTTAGCTATTTTTATGGATGTCACATGAAGCATATGTGTTTCAACGTCCTTGGGCACTAAGTGCACAATAAAAAATTTGTGAGTGGGGGGAAGCATATAAAACAGTTGAATTTTAGAGCTGATGAAATGTGACTTTATACCTGAAACATTCTTTCTCATAATAGATAAAACAAACGTCTAATATACCGACACACAAAGTCACATGTATTTTGCAAATTAAAAACGCGTTCTTTGCCGGATTTATGTATTTCTTCCTATTTTTCTGGCTTTTAGAAATAATTTCAAAACTTGTTCAATCAAAAAAAGCTTTTTCTATTTTTGTTTAGAATTTTTTTTTATAATAATACAAAATAAATTTCGAAAAAGTTAAATTTAAAAAAATTTTTTTTTAATTCAGAAAAAGTATTCAAATTTGGTGTCTCGTCTTATATGTTAGAGTTTAGTTGGTATATATCTGAGTGGGAAATCTCAGTGGGGAATTACAATAAATTAAGTTACAAAAAGGAATAGGAAGACACAACCTCGAGTGCTTGAAATATACTGTCTGAATAATAATGTGAGTTATTTCCAAAAATTTAGGACTAATATTTTTCTGAGTGTAAATTTCATATTATACATCACATTTAGATGTATTTATAATCTTAGATTAGATCTTTTGGATTGACACTCATCATTCACCTGCTGATTTTGATTGCACTTAAAAAGAGATACATATAAGTGCAACTAAGCAGGTATAACGGGTAAAGCAGCCAACGGTCTGTAAAAGCGGAAGCTATACACAGCAACAGCAACAAGAGCAACAACAACAATAATAACCAACGGGCAGATTTGTACAACAAGAAAGTATTGGCCAAAAGCGGCCAAGAAAGTGAATAACATTTTGTTGAGGGCCGCTAAAGACGAAGACGAAGGCGAAAACGAAGATGAAGGTGAAGACGTAGATGTAGACGAAGACGAAGAGGGAGCCGAACGAGCAAGCCAGCGACACTTTGGACTTTCCCTTTTTGTCGTCATCGTCATCGTTGTCTTCGTTGTCGTTGTGGATGTCGCTGACGTAATAAAAATGCCGCTTGAGTTGTTGTTAAGGTGTGGAGAGGAGCAAAAGCTGCGACAATTGGCTGCATAAATCGCTCTCCATGGCCATGGCAGTTAGTGGTAAATTCTCTCATTGATTTTGTTAATGTTGACAACAGCAGCAGCAATGGCAGCATCAACAACAGCAGCTGAAACAACAGCAGCAGTAGCTTTTGCTGTGGGGATTCGTTAACATGCGTGTTAACATAACATATTGCTAGGAGATATCATCGCATGTATTTTGAGTACCAATGAGGAGGGTTTGTATTTGTTTGGTATTTGAATTTGTATTGCATATTCGAGCTCAAACACTGAGCAAAAAGATCGCGAATGAAATTTAGAAAAGGGCAGCTCACCTTGAATTTTATTCCTAATTCCCGGTTCGACATTTCTAACACTTAGATAAAATATGTCTAATTCCCTTTTTTACATATAATTCTTATATAAACTCACATGTTCTTTCAATTATTTTTATTTTTAATAACAAGTATTTCAAGATTAAAAAATATAAAAAAAATAAAAATTTAAGACAGAAGCCGAAGCAGCAACTTTAATACATTCTTTCCTAATTTAAAAAACAAAATGTTTTCCCAAAAATAAGAGTTTAATTTCTGCTTTTTAGAAATTTATTTCTTAATAAAAGATATATTATATATATTATAATTTTAAGAATGTGTTTTCCTAGTTTTTAAGAGATTTTTTCTGGGTGTATGTATTTGTTTGGTACTTATATTTGAATTGCATAATCGGATTCGTGCATATTTGTGTATTTGAGTTTATAAATTGAGTCTATTACACGCATTGGGAACGCTTCTTAAGCCGCCGTAACTAATAGCACATTGACGATATTTAAGTTTACTGGCGACACAGACTAACAGATACACATACACACCGATGCCCAAGAAATGTCGCAATTGCCATGCATCACGGTTTTATTACGACAAAAATGGCCTCATTGTAAGCTAAGTATGTACCATCAAATATTGCAATTTTGGTCATGTCAATCAGAGAGAACTGCTCTCCACGAACTTCAAGAAATAGACACATTTTTACTGAACGATAATTGTATCTAAGAGAATTTTAAGCAATGCGAAACTGATTTCGTGATTTCACTTCTTGCTGAAAACTCAAGTTTTTACTGATTTTGGAATCACAATTGAACCCGCATAATAGTGCTGTGATAGGGTTCATTTTTTTATTGTTCGATGAAGCGAATAAATAAAAACTTCATAACTTAAGGCTTATTCAATTGTCCCTAGATCTCTTCTATATTTTTTGTCTCGCTCTGGTTGCTTCCTTTCTTAACGTTTCACTTTCATTTTTGTTATCTGATTGTATTTTGTGTGATTTACCCAAATCCTTGCAATAAATGTTTAACCATTTTTGATTTCAATACCCATAGATTTCATGCATTTTTAAAAAAATTTTCACATTTGAATTTAATTATTTAATTGTAAATTTAAATCATTCAATTTGTAACTTCAACTTTAAATTTAGTTTAAATTTAAAATGTTAATTTTTTTAACACTTTTTTAAATTTGTGTGCTTTTTGTAGTCCACATTAATTCATCAAATAAATAAAATAACATGAATAATTAAAGTTGAACGCACATGAATATAACGTGGCGGAAGCTAAATCAATAAAAAACGAAGAAGAACTTTTGGATGCCAAAAAAAGGAAAAGATTCGACCATATAGACCAAGAAGGTACATTTTTACCTTTTTATTAAAACCAGATTTCAGAACGACTTTCGATCATTTTAGTTTTATTTTATTATTTTTGGGAATATCAGCAAAGCAGTATAATATTATCGTTTTATGATATTTAGGGTTCCATTAATTCATTGTATTCATGCTCAGTAGCTGTGATAATTGGTTTATTGCAAAAAAATAAAAAAAATCCCCCGACAAAGATAGATTATTTTGGTGCTAATTTTTCCGAACTGTTTTAATTGTTGAGATTTTTTTCAAGCTATTAGCTTGTTTCATTTTTTAATCAAGTGCTCAAAGTTTTTGTGGCTAACGAGACAACTGCATAACGCTTACACATCCATAACACCTTACACACACGCATACACACCAGATGTGCGTGTGTGTGCGTTGACAAAAACGCCATGGCTTCCGCGCAACTAGAAATCGCCGAATATTAGGTTTTATTTGTGGCATTGCGGCTTAAATAAGTAATTTATATACTGGTCGACGAGTGCTTGTGATTATAGCAATTTATCAAATACAGACAGAAACGAAGAAAAAACGAAAAGAAAAAAAGTTTTAAAAAACACTATTGCAGCCCAAATATGCAGACATTTTGAAAACAAGTTGCAACAAGTGCCAAAAACCAGTCAAATTCAAGTTTATCCTGCGACACCAGTGAAAATGAATGGCCAGCAAAAGCAAACGCAAAAAATAACTGACAAGCTCCAAATTCCAAAGCAAAAACACCAAAATGCAAACTGTAATAAGCAACAAATCAGTTAACTTTATTTACTTGCTGCTCAAATTCGTTTATTATGCGGTTGCTGTTGTTGTTATTGTCTAATCAGGAAGTCAACGTATAATGTTGACATGTCGGTCGATTCATGGCAGGCATTTAACCAAATTTAAATGTAAATTAAGTGAAATTTTTTTCCGCCCAAATTGCGACAAATATCAATTGAATTATTTTGTACAAAGCAAGCAAACAGGTCAAAGACTAAAAATGTTTAAGCACAAATGGGGTGAAAAAAATTTACTAGTTCAAGTTGCTGCATCAGGGTCAGGCCAGCAGTCAAAGGGTTCATTTTTTTATATTTATGTATGCACACTTAGAAAAAAATCTACATTCATTAAAGAAAATCGTAAAATAAAACAGTTGAATATATACCTTTTTATACTTTAATATTGCTTATTACAGAAGAGATACATTTCATAACAGATAAAACCAACATCTAACTAATAAACCGACAAAAATTGAGATGCACTGTACAAGGGGTTTTTTTTCTATTTTTTGAAATGTTTCATATTATCAAGAAATTCATTTTTAAAAAGTTTATTTTTATAAATTTAGGAAGAAATATTGAGATTGTATATTAGCGTTTAGTTGGTGTCTGCCTTTTTTATTTTCGTTCAAAATAAGGTATTTCTTTTCTGAAAGCACTTATTTTATTCAGACTCCTAGCATCAGATTTTTTACTACATTTATTATTAAACAATAGTATTTTAAGTATTTTAAAATTTGAAAACCTTACGATTTTACACACAACAGTTAAAATCGAACAAAGCAGTAGATGGTACCAATTAAATTTCTCATTGGGTTTGCATTTTTACTTTTTGGAAATGTATTTTTTTTTAATAAGAGAATATATTTCTAAAAATTAGAAAAAGCCTTTCAATTTAAGAAATCTTTTTTGTATATTAAAAAAAAAGTATTTCTAGAGACAGAAAATTTTTAATTTTGCCACAAATTTGTGAAATGTAGGGCGATTTTTCAGCTGAGTGCTTTTGCATATGCTTAAGACGGTGCTATGTGCACTAACAAGACATCGAATATGTTGAGTGATGATTGCTTGAAAAAAGTCAACTTTGTCGACCGACATTGATGGAATGTGAGCCGACAGATGGGATCGGCCTGCTGTCCAGCCTCCCGACTTGCGGCTAGGGCTGGGTCTCTGAGTTCGTTGGAGTTCGTCTGGGGTTCGTGTCTGGTGCTTGGCGGGGTTATGCAACTCTGACTGCTGTTCAAAAGCTGCAAACTTGCTTTTTTACAGTTACACGATGGCGATGGCGATGGCAGCGCTTCTTTGGCTTTCAAATCGAAATTCGAAAATGTTGCCGAGAGAAAACAATAACAACAGCAACAGCAATGCCGAAATCATTAACAGTTAACAGTTAACAGTTGGCCGCAAGAGCCGCCAATCAATGCGGCCCGAAACCAAACCAAAACCAAAAACCAAAACCAGTTTAGGACAAAAACGACAGCAAACGAAACGCATGCGTCTTTGGAATTGGGTCACCAAGTACGAGCCAAAGAAATGGAAGCGAAATAGCCAAACGGCAACAAGACCAAGACCCAATGCAGGCCCAAACCACACCAAGCAAGCCATCAACAATATGAGAAAAGTTCAACAACAACAGCAACAGCAACAACAAGTGAGGCAACTACTAAAAGCAGGTGTACGGCAGGTGAATGAAAGTAGCTTCGCTTAGGCATGCACGGAATGAAATTGACTTTGCCAATCGATCGGCGTATTTTCGATTTCAATTTGATTTGCATATATGTTTGTATATCATAGATTTACAGAATGCTGATCTTTTAACGTTTAATAAATACACTGTGCTGGCATTCCTTGGATACCTTTCAGCCAATTCACTCGGCGATTCACACTTTAGCTCGACTCGCAATCCCATTTGCCAGTGAAAGTGTCCGGCTCAGCAAAAACAAAAACAACAACACAAAAAAAGTTAAAAAAAAACAATAACACGTAAATGATGACACGGTAACAAAAACAAAGATTTACGATATGGCCACATCATACATATCATAGATATTGTTTTTTTTTTTAACATTTACCAAAGTATTTATTTATATTTCATCTCTTTTTTTTTGTTTGTTTCTTGAACATATTTTTTACAAAATTATGAGCCGACTCCAAAGAAAGCAAAAGTAAAAACTGTCTGTGACTCTTTAAATTTAAACAAATCTAAATCAGTAACTCAGCAAAACAGAAACTTAAACTCTATTCTCTAACAGAGTTCTCATTAAAAATGGATGGCCAATATCAAAGAAAGAAATCATTCAGCAGAGCAGTCATGCTGAAAATAATCATTATTTAGAAATGTACTAATAATCATACAAATACTGTTTAATAAACACTATGTACATTCTTTGACTCGACCTAATCTGTCACAGTGTGCTTATAGTTGATAACAAACGAAAACAATATCAGAGCGACCTGAATGGGGTTTCACTTTCGCAGACTTTAGAGACTTAGTCTTAGTCGACTCAGACACAAACAAGCTCCCGACTTTAATAATGTCTCTTCTAGACTTGGTCTAAGCAAATTCACATAAGCAGGCCATGGCTTAAACTGATCAAACAGCTCATCAAATTCACACGCAACCGTTAAACTCTTCGCAAATTTCACGCGTTCATAATGAAAGTGAAAATATTAATTCAAACACAAACTACAACAACAACAGCAGAATCGAAAGCCAGAAGACAGTCTTTGTATACTCATATAATTTCGTATAAAAAAAGAAGCAATTCATATGCGTCGATCATGATAATAATCCCTGATCTAGCTGAAGTCTAGGCTATTGTTTTGTTTTCGTTGCGTATTGCGACCGGATAGATAAAGATTA
Organism: Drosophila hawaiiensis; assembly: GCA_037043685.1. Lineage (NCBI taxonomy): Eukaryota > Metazoa > Arthropoda > Insecta > Diptera > Drosophilidae > Drosophila > Drosophila hawaiiensis. The sequence continues at coordinate 834,537 of JBAMBA010000072.1, read as the reverse complement.
ATAGGTATTTACATAGCCAAGAGCAATAAGAGGCAGTGGCAACTGCGACGTTTACTTTAAAGCTGTTGTCTGTCTGTCGTCAAATAAAACGAAGAAGAAAGTCTATTGAGTTTCTTATGCTAAGCGTATACTATATATATTTATACTTAGAAAAAATCGACTTGCATTTGCGAAAAAAGTATATTTCTAAAAACCAGGGATTTTCTTTTCTTACAACATAATAAAAAATATCAAATGTTCAGTGATTTTTGTATGTTTACGCCAAATATTAGTTTCTTAAGATTTCTTTTAACAAAGTATTTCAAAATTTAAAAAAATTACCAAGTATTTGGGATTGTCGATTTAGTGCAAGCCTTTCTAATTTGTAGGATTTTTTTCTTTTATTATATTTAGAAAAAGACAAATGTTCTAGTTTTCCTGATGATTCAGGTCGAGTTTTTCTTAGTGTATATATACTATAAAGCATAGCTGTGTGGTTATTTTATTATTGGTGTTATTTCTATTGACTACTATTGGCGCTTTTTTTTGTGCCCTGTATTGTTTTTTTAGACACATAATTTGGAATATAGGTTCTCGTTTACCATACGCAGTTCAGGTTCTATTCACTTATTTTCTTCATTATTTTAAATCAATCTCAATATTTCGTCGTCAAGAATATTTAGCTTTATAAGTATTGTTCGCTGCTTTGCTTTAAATATTTACATACTTCTAGGATTATTAAGACTGGGACGAAAAGGGGAATTTTATAGTCGAGCACTCGCGACTAGAGCGCTCTTACTCGTTTTCGGCTGCGCTGCTTGCTGCGCTGTTTGCGTTTTTGCTGCTGCGACGTGCGCTTTCTTTTTGCTTTTTGTTTATTGTTTACCTATGATGGAGCTACACACATACACACATACTCCGGTGTGTGAGCTGGGCATAAAACCATTTGGCGCTGAATTGAATGAATTTTTATTCGGTTTAACCAAATTTCAAGCCAGCAAGCGAAAATGCATAACTAATTTGAAGCCGTCGACTGCATACAAAGTTGCCTTCGGGATTGGTTTTGGATTTGACTCTTGCATTTTCATTTTCTTCGATAGCTCATAAAATTGGATTCAAAATGTATATATTACTTAATGCGTAATTTTTTAAGTGTGAGTCTAAACTTAAATGTAGCCCTAATGTGTGTCAAACGAGTCAATTAAAATGTGTATTTTTATGGGCACTTGGCCTTTTTACCTTTTTATTTTTATTTTTTGTTTGCCACTTGACCGATCTAAGACCACAAGTTCACACAAAACCTTGAAACAGTGGCCATTATTAAAGCACATTATTTACAAGGCATAAATGCAATGCACTGAGCGAAAAAGTGCAATGCTAAAGCAATTAAGGCCAGCGCTCAAGTTCTCAACCACGGCCGCTCAAATTGCGTGCACGAAAACAATAAAGAGTGTTAATTCTCAAATTTAATGTTCGCACATTTTCATGGCAATGCGAACAATCCGAGTGTAAAATGGAAAATGCTTAACGAAATCATTTCCCGAACACATCCAATTACAGAACTTCGCATCAATAGGAAAATGCTTTCACACGAGCTAAGCAGAAAATTAGAAAATTGCCATAATTAAGAAAATACTTTACTTCAATCGTAATTTAAATTCACTCATCATATTTGTTGATTATACATTCAACATTTCATCTTGTATACATATACACTCTGCGAAATTCGATTAAAGGTACTTGATTATAAGGAAAACCTTAAAAAATTGAAAATTAAAAGCATGAAATTTTTATGTTCCACAAAAGTTATATAAACTCTTATATAGTTATATATACCTTAAAGTGAGGTTAAGGTGCGAATTTCAATTAAAGGCAGTGCTAATAAAATTAATATAATATGTAGAAATTACATAAAAATAACAAATTAATAATGAGTTCGGACTCCAGATTTGTTTATAACTAAAAAATCGATTTGACATCGATTCAACAACTTTTTAAAACTCAGATAGTCGGATTTAATGACCATTCCTTAACGACAGCCTTTGTAGTTCGTGCTGTCGGTTACCCACTTAAGCTCGACGGAACAGATGTCCCCTATAGTATTATTCAGGTCGGGCGAGCTTGCTAGCCTTTAAAATCGTTTTCCCGAAACCACTCGCGACAGGCCCCCGACACGCGTATTGGAGCATTATCCTGTTGGAATAAGGCATTTGGGTCTGGTTGATGCTTTATAAAGTTTTAAAACTGCGTCCAGCAGGTTTTTATAACCATCTGAGCTCATACGGCCTGTTGTGATGACTGAACAAAGATCATAGTGAAGTACAACCACAGCTTCGATTAGGAAAAATCTCTCTGCCTTTTAATTTAAAGCATTTGTATTATTTTAGAGATTAAATTTTTTATCATCAGAAAGACATGGAATCTTTTGCAACATTTAACCTAGCTATGTGGTGTGCCATCGTTAATATTGGCTTTGTTCTCATTTTCTTCCAAACTAATCGATCGCTACCTGATCAAATTTAATGAATACGATGTTTCGATATTTGCAACCTTAAATGATGCCGATGTGTGATAATTTTTTGCTGTTGGCTTTTTAGCATTGATTGTTGTAGTTTTCTTTTAATTTTAACATGTCATCAATTGCCGATGCCGATCGAATTAATTTATTTGATATTTGTAGGTTATTCATTCCAGTATCATTGTAAGCAATGATGAGCCTTCTCTTCAAGCTGTTTTTCCCTTTCCCATTCAAACTTTTTGTATGTAGGTAAACTATTTCTACCTATAAAATATTAAATAATTATATATACTTTATTATCCCGTTCAAAGAAATTCTATACAACGGCCTACTTTACTTTTCCGAAGACTAGTAAGTGACTGCCTCTCGTCGAATTCCGCACCCAGCCAATCTCAAAAAATACAGATATGCAAAAACCTTGGTAAAAAAAACTTACGATAATCATTCATTCGAGTGCATCATAACAGTGTAAGACGCACCGTTATAAAATTCGTAAACAAAGTCCCGTTAGGCTTGATACAGTTTTTAGCACCATAAACACTAGTGCCTTTAACCGAATTTCGCAGAGTGGATATTTATGTTTGCACATTCATAATTTATTGGGAGTTTTCTGGGTTTCCCCAATTCTTAAAATTTTTTAAAATAATAATTGAAAGTAATAAACAAAAATAAATAATAAACAAAAATAAATAATAAACAAAAATAAATAATAAACAAAAATATATAATAAACAAAAATAAATAATACATAATACATGCATACATTTTGTATGCACTTTGAATTTATAAATAGAAAGTTTTCAAACTGTGAACAAAGTTAAAATAAATGCAACGCTTATGTGACTTAACTCACAGTTCGACATTCATATGTATTTACTTTGTGGTTTATCTGGCACTGGTTCGTGCTTAGAGTTCACAAACAGCAACAGTTCAACTTTTGCAATAACAAACGACAAACAATTAAATAAATAAATTGCACAACAAAAAAAAAAAAAAAAAAACAAGACACAAGAAGTATAGAGAAATTATTGGGGTAAAATATAAAAATAAATAAAAATGTTTAAATGTTTCATTTGCAAATATGTGATGATAAAATTTGCAAAACCGAAAAAAATCAACCAATATATAATAAATAACGGCTTCCGCCAACAGAAGCAAAAGCGCCCACAGCAACAAAAATGTTGTTGTTGTGGTTGTTGTTTTTGTTGTTGTCGTTGTCTTCTTTACGCTAGCTGCACAAAAGCAATTGCGAATAACCAACGACGAAGTCAAAGCCACAACCAATTTCACTTTCATTTTCTTTTGCTTTTGCAGCGAAATGAAAAGCGAACAAATGCAACAAACCAACAAAACAACAAAGCAGAACAAAGCAAAAAGAGCAACAAAAAAAAAACATAAGTCACGCAGACGCATTTGCGGCAAGCACTTGATGCACTTTGGGCATATCAAGCAACGACTTGTTGTTGTTGTCAACTAGTTGGCGGTCGATGTCATTGTTGTGATTGTCGTCGCCGTGTTTTTTTTTTAAATAAAAATTTGGTGTTTTTTTCTAATTTTCTATTTGTTTCTGTTGGTGACCGTGCACCAGAGTACGAGCATGAAGACAATCAAACCTGTAAAAACCGACAAAATGCTTCTTCATCCCTTCGTGCTCGTGTGGAGCAAATGCTCAAAAAAACATTTCAAATCAAATCAAATCAATCATAGCAGTCATGTGTGAGCTGATTTTAGTGTTTAGTTGCTTCATTTTAGTGTCCATTCTATTTTTCATTTCTATTCATTTATATTGCTTTTTTATACAAAAATGATCTTTAACGGACAAATGTCAACAGAATATTTTTAACGTTTACCAAGGTCACATACAAAATGCTAGACAAAAAATCGCTCATTTCTAACGGGATCAGCCGGAAAAGGAGTTGCAAAATCGTCAACAGCTGTTGTCCAAACACTTTCTTGACAATCCAAAGAATGTATAACTTTTAAAATTTTCACAAAATGTTTTAAATAAATCAATCATGTACATTTTTTTGTTAAATAGTTTAAGAAGTCCACTTAATATTAGAAAAGTAAGAGTCAATAATAAAATACTTTTTTAGAAAATCAATTGATAAAATATGAATTTTTCTTCACAAACTGTATGTATTTTGTAAATGGAAAAAATTAAAGAAAATATGTCTGAGTTTGCTCCAAAGCCAATTATTTTATAACAAATGATAAATGAAATAATAATAAATAAACATTTAATATGAGTTCTTCAGTTTGATAAAATTTTTGAAAAAGCAATCGCTAAAATTTAATATTTGGAGCTCTCTTGTTTTGTACTCACATGGAGAATGAGAGAAATAATATAAAAAAACTTGAGTTTGCTCTAAAAACAAATTATTATTAAAAATGCAACTTCTTTAAAATTCTAATTTTATAATTTCAAAAAAAGTGAAAGAAAAAATCAATACTAATAAGCATAAGTTAGATAAATTATTCCCTTTTTAATGCCTAAATTTTAACAAAAATATTAAAAAACTAAAAGAAAACATAATAATAATAAATAAACATTTCAAATGCGATTTTCGTGTTTAAAGGCTAAATTATAATAAAAAAGTTTACAGATCATTATGAACAATAAACCTTTTATCTCTCGATTTGTACTCACCAGCAAGCTGAGGTAATCCTGGTTAATGCCGCAGCCTAATCCTTGAAAGCTACGCACCAATTGTGACTTATTGTTCGTGTACTTTTTCATACATTGTCCTTGGGCAGCTGCTGCTAATGCTGCTGGTGGCAGCTGGCTGCTTTGCCGTCGCAAGCTCAGCTGATGATTGAGGAACAGGCGACAGATGAATTTGTGCGTCTGTTGGCGACGCGAAACGCACGCGACGCGACCGGAAGTGCTCAAACAGGCCATTTTTTATTTATGCTGCGATCGATTTGATTTTGATTTGCTTTTGTTTTCCTTTTTTATTTAATTTTATTTTTTTTTTGTTTCTGTTAAAGATTTTTAAATTCGAAAGAAATGCAACTCGTTAAATTTTGAACAGCATTATTATTGTTGGCTTTTGTTTCGCTTAAGGCTGCATCGAATTGGAAAAAACGGCACAGATACAGTTAAGATATATGATGTTCAGATAATGAGACTGAGACACACGCGCCAAATAATTGAAACGACAGAGCGCTTTGCTTGCGTCCGACTACAGCAGCTGCAGCGAAGTGTTTTGCTTTTGGCCGCTGTGTGCGCAGCAAGCTTGCCAGTAAGCCGTGGTGAGTTTATTCGCGCTCAGCGGTGGTGGGTTCGAGTGCGAATGCGAAAGCCAAGCGACTTGAAGACGTTGGCCAAAGCGTATTGAATTTGAACTTGACTTCACCGCTGCTTGAGGCAACCAGAAACTGCATATCCGTTGTGCAGTTTGAGGTGCACTGCACAGGCGCTTAAACTTGCCTGTACTTGTCGACTTGGTTAAGACGCCTGTTGCACATCCAGCGTCATCATGTTTTCACCTCGGCGTATTGCAAGGCACTAGAATCTTATCATATGCTAATTGTTTTTAGTTATTTTAAACTTTGGCTTTTAATTTCACAAATTTTTTAAATTTCCTGCAGACTTGTTTTGACGTAATAGTGTTAAAACAGCTGTGCAGGCCGCCGATTGGAAAACGGACGGAGCTGCCAACTCACGTTTGCCAGCGAAACAGCTGTGCAACACCTGATGCATATCGATAACAGCATATCGTTGGCTTTCCTTTCATTATTCAAAATGTCTTAGCCAGCATGTGAATTTAGTATGCAATCAAAGCGATTTAGCGAATATTGAAATGTAATCGATGTATAAATACAAACATGTGCATTTTGAATGCAAAGCCACAATGAAGACGACGTTTGTGGGTATATCGATAAATGAAAATATATTTCGAGCTTAATCGATATTAATATCTATATATTGCACACAATATGAGCCGACATTGATCGATACCTTGGTACACGCCGATTACATCGCTGCATTTACGTAAACTTACTCAATTTGCACGATGTCGCGTAATTTGTTTTCATCAATTACAAATATTGTAAAATACTTGGAGCGGATGTTCCTGACCAACGCTGCACCACCTGCACCTGCGCTAGCCTACATAGTGCAACCACACAGCGATCCGCACAACAGCAGCAGCAGCTTCAGTCTAAGGGAATTAATTGGCGATGGCGTTTTGTGGGCTGTTCCCAAACACCGGCGCAGTGTTGAAAAGCGCTTAAATCGCAAATTTGGACATCCCGATTATGTTTGGAAACCGCTGAAGGAGAAGAGAAATCTTCGCTCATGCTTGCAATGTGGAAATGACCACGAAATGGGCGTGCTCTGCCGTAAGTCAGAACAAGTATAATAATATCACTTAATTAAAAAATCAAATTATCAAAAACTACAGCTCACTGCTACGCCAAAGTGCGCGATGAAACGCAGCTAATGCAGGACAAAATCCAAGCGCAACTTGGCCTGGAACCCATCGAGCAGGAAGTGATTGTCCTCTACGAGGGCGAAACAACAGCAACAACGGAGGAGCAGCAAGGCAAACGCATCGTGGAAATGAAGAAACCACGACCCATGTGGTTCACCAAAAATCTGCTGCAAAAATCCACACAGCAATCCTCCAATGAGATTAAACCCACCAATTTGGGTTAAAAATTTTATCATCAATCAATAAATTGCGATTTGTTTATTCTGCGTAAATTGCCAGGATTGTGCACGCTTGAGGTAACCATTGTTGAAATCCTGGGCACTCATCGGCCTCCTGCCCTCCAAGCGGAGCTGCTTCAACTCCAGCCGAGTGCCGCCTGCACAGCCAATTATCAGCGATCTGCGCAGGCGATTAAAGCAAAAGTAGCCAGGAGCTAAGGCTGCAGTTGGAGCTGCTGCTCTGTCCCACTCCCTTTCGGGCTGCTTCAGCTCGAGCAGTTGAATTTGTCGCTCCTCGAAGCTTGTGCTTAGATGCTTGAAGCCATAAACTGCACGATGCCGCGCAAAGATCTCCAGCGCTGTTTGATGACCCCAAACGATCTCCGTAATTTGTGGCGTTATTTTGGGAGCTGTAAAAATGTTATAAATTATATAATTGCATTTACTGGTTGTATCAAATTACTTGCCATAAGTGGCAAGTGTGTCATCTTGAGGCGTCACTTTTGAGAGTCTCTCCTCCAGATGATGGACTGTATCCGCAAGCAGCTCGGCGCCCAAATGCGACAAGGTTGAGTGCAACTCAGGCAAGAAGATGTCGCTTCTCAGGGGAATTTCGCGCTGATTGAGGATCTGCAAGGGGCAAACGAGTTGGGTTAGCTGTTTAGTTTTAGTTCAGTAGTACAGCTACTTCAGTTTGCTGCACTCACGGGACCGATGTCGAAGCGATGAGGCTGTATTTGCATTATGGAAATGCCCGTCTTCGCATCTCCATTCATGATCGCATATATAATAGGCGCAGCTCCCCGCCAACGGGGCAACAAACTAGCGTGCACATTGATGATGCCCCGCGGCAAAGCGTTAATGATGTGCAGCGGTATCAAATGACCAAAGGACACAACGATGCCCAGCTCGAAGGGGGTGCACTGTTCCACTGTTATAGGCCAACGATAGAGCGGCAGTTTGTGCTTATCCGCATAACTTCGCACACAATTTGCCGGGCTTTTGAAGGAGGTGACCACGGCAACGTCGACTTTACTTTGATGTAACTTTGTTAGACTTGGCAACGAGAAGTTGTCAGTGCCGAAGAACAAAACTTTGGGCGATTGGTGTGTTATCTTACAGCGCCTGCTGCTCTGCCAGATGTTTCCGTACACTTTTCTCTTATACTTAAAAAAGTTATTTGCTAAACTCTTGCCGCATAACATCTTCACAGCTGTTGACACAATTTCACAGCCCTGTCTTTATGTTGTACGATATTTGGGACCATTTCTATCGATATACACGACGATCAAGAATTTAAAGTACTAAAATAACAATAATAATCATTTTGCAACAAGCAAATGCTTTTAACACGATCCCGCCATATATTTCTCATATATTGAAACAAGCTATTTAGTAAACTCTTGCCGTATGTCATTTTAATTAACTACCTTGTCTTTGTGTCCTATCGATATGTTGCAACAAATTTAAACATACAATTGAATTGCCGCAATTTTGCCGCCACACTATGCTCTTATATTTAAGAATGCAATGTACTAAACTCTTGTTGCCATCTGAGAAAAGATCTAGCCCATTTATGTATTTATGCTGCTGAAATTATTGAGAAAATAATCGATTTGCGGACAAGGACGGTTTGCCAATATATCAGGCAAACTAAAAAAAAGACAAAACTACAGCACTGGTGGACAGAGCTGTAATATCGATACGACATATCGATGAAATACATTCAAGTAAAAAATGAAAAGACAGACATCGATATGCCATATCGATAAAAGTCATTCGTCATTGTAAGTAAGAAAAATGAAAACAGCTACGCTACAGAAAAACACATCTAGTTAAATTCTAGAAAATTGAGTACGACTCCAAGAAGGCAGACGATGGAAGCGAAAGCTGCCAACATCACACCCACATCCCTGGCCAGCAGCAGTTCATCGACCAGTGATAAAATGAATTACGCATTGCAAGTCGCTTTGCAGACAATGAAAGAAAGATGTATTCAGCTGCAGCGAAGAGTGTCCAATATGGAAGAGGAAAACCAACGTCTGCGGGAAAACACTGCAACTGGCACTGGCACTAGGACTGTGAGTGCCACTGGGACTGGGTCAACAAATGTCGATATCATCTCGCTTCGCTCGAGGGTGGATGAGCTGCAAAGGCAAAAAGAGCAACTCGAAGATCAGGTTAACATGGTGGCTAACGAGAATCGGAGACTCTGGGCGCGTCTATCGAAAATATCGAAAAATCAGCCACAGCTAACAAGAGACGACGATACGGCGAGCACTTCGTATATACGCAGCGCCGGCATAACTTCAATTGGTGCCAATCAGAACCTGATTCGATCGAAAACTTTCACACAACACTCGCCAAACCCGCACTTGCGCCAGAAACTGATCACTGAGGAGAGCCTGGAAGAGGTGGCCCTGGACGAATTCGAGACGAAACTGGGCTACCCCTACGGACTGAATGTGGACGACGTGAGCACTGTGAGCGGCGAGCTGGATGCCAATGCCGATGCCAAGCACTGCATGGACGGACTGCAGGATTTGCGACGTGAGGCGATGAAACAGCAGCAGCAGCTCAACTCGGCGCTGACACATCTAGAGACTCGACTGGGTCAGTCGATGATTTGCGTTATTTTATTTTTATTTACTAACTTGGCGCTTTGCAGCTTTGCACCCATGTCCCGAGTGTGCCAAGCAAACGGCCAACAAGCCGGAAATGGCTGATAAGAGCTTGGAGACTGAAGATAACAGTGATCACCCCTCACATTACACATTCAACGGGCATGTGACAACGATGACTACACCGCTTCCGCCCACTCCCACGCCTCGCCTCAATATCATCCAAGAGAAAATTAACGCTGATTCCATAGACAAGACATGCCCCATGTGCGGCAAACTCTATTCGTGCCAGGTGTCGTTCAAGGCATTTCAGGAGCATGTCGAAATGCATTTCATTGACGACGCTCTGGATGTGGACGCGAGCGTTGAGCGGCAATTTGAGTTCATATCACATGCCGTTGGTGATTTTTGACCCAACAAACTGATTCATTTGTTATATATTCAATTCTGTATAATTGTGTAAGAAAATTATGATAGACTTATGCTTAGTTCTCAATCAAGTTGTGCGCTCTGATTATGATCATGATTATATCATTATACATTGTGTTTTGATATAGTAAGTATCATTAACTGTATTAAAAGAACTTTACTTAATGTTATGTTTAATATGTGCTTTTTTTTATTTATATATATATATTTTTTTTTTTTTTGCCGAAATCAACTTTCAAAAGCGTTGGAATTTTAAATACTTAATTTCCATTTGAATTTATTTTACATATTTTATTTTGACAAGCGAGATTCGCTTTCTGTTGTTATAAAGTTTATATTTGGTGTATTCGAATCGGAAATGCAATGGAGATCTTGCCAAAACTGTGCTGTGGCTAATAATAAATTAGGAGGATATTTCAATAATAGATAAGTGGTTTTCAATTCGTGCTGATCCGGCAGAGTTGTCAAAAAACAAACAACATTCTCCAACTAAGTATTATAACTAAATAACCAATTTGATGTCGCAGATTCGTTTTTTAACTACAAGCTGTAACTTTGGTTACAGTCAGAGCCGATATTTATATTTAAAAAGACTCTCTTTATTTTATGTGATTTTTTTATATTGTGTTTACTTTGGCTTTAAGATATGGACTTATACTTAAACATAATTTCTCCAATTTAATCATATTTGATTCATCTCGAAAAGTGAGACGCCCCAATTAGGTGAATTTACCAATTACCTTTTTGATATTATTTTCACAAAAAAAAAGGAGAAAATATAATTTTAATTTTGGATGCGCAATAAGCAACTGTGAACTTAATTTAATGTCTCTTCATCGTTGTATAAAATGGTGCATTAAATTTTCAAACTGGAACGACTTTCGTTTCTCTGTTAAAATGTTTGTATATGTCGAGAATCAATGATGAAATGGAGCTCAAGGCACAAAGGAAACCAGTATTCAAAATTTTGTTTTTTTTTCAAATATAACATCTGATTCAAGAGAGACAAGTAAAGGAGCCTGACATCCTTACCAAAAATATTAATAACTTAAATCAAATGTGAATGAAATTGGTGATTTATGATTTGTGTAAAGAATAAAATTAATGTGACTCAACTTGCAACATGGTTGTAATTATAATTTTATTTTCATATAGTCATAAATGTATTTATTTATTTATTTTTTTATTTTTAACATGTAATAATACAAATGATAAATTTTATTTACGTTCAAATTAGGTGTCTAAATAAAACATTTAACACATCGAAAACTTAAATACTCTTTTACGGTTTATACCACAACATAACCATAAAATGATACACATATTTAATTATAATATCTTTACGATATATATGCTCTCTGAATTAACAAAACTTTGTTTATCCGTAAAAATAACATTTTGAAAATAGTTTGCCCAACTACAGTTTTCCCAAAATTGCTAAACGTGTAGTTTTTGAAAAAATTCCGTCACAATCGTAACTTAGATGGCTTAAATTTAATTTATTTATTCAAGAAATATTTTGAATTTTTTTTTGTTTAAATATTTTAAGCAGATTGTTTTAAATTCATGCCTGCGGCGCCACCTGCCGGAAAAAAACTCAACGAAACCTTGCAAGCTGTAAAAAGTATTGGGTTAATCGGTTCACCGGGCTTGGATTTTTTAACACTAATATCTGAAACGTTGATTACAATATTAAAAGATATTTATAACTAAACTGGACCATCCAGACTTTTTCACAAACCTTTTAAGTTACCGAAATTGTAATTTGATCTGCAGCTCGTGTAAACTACAAAGTACCAAATACAAATGTGTATGTTTATTATCAACTCGATGACCCAATTATTGTACAGTATAAGAACAACAACGACGTAAGCAGGAAATTTTGGATCAATTATTCCTTTATGACCAGCTTAAATTAACAAAATCGAAAAAAAAATGGAATTCTACAGCTGCCTTGTATGCACCGAAGTTTCACACCCTTGCAGAAGTAAATTTAACTGATAAGAGAAAAGAAAAATATAAATTATTAATTTAGACATTTTCTATTATTGTTTTTGCGATTGACTGACTTAAATTGTTAAATTCAATTCCAAATACCTACTTTTTATTTCTTTTTTTTCACAAAAAAATTTGAATAAAAAATTCATATTTTAACAAAGCTTAAGTATGCTAAATTTATTAAATAGCAACACTGACATAAGAACAAGGGAGAAAGTAAAGACGTTCTATTTATTTCAGATGTTTCAACATTCGCGTCAGTGGCGCAAGTCCAATTTAGAGTAAATTAGAAATCGTTGAACAACACCTAAGAAAAATATTATCATTTTAATTGACTTACATACATAAACAAAAATCGATTAAATTGCATAGGAACACTATTGCAAAAAAAGTTATATTCACAGCATGTAGATATAGCGGATATAGCGGAAAGAAAATGAATGCAGAACATTATCAGAATATTAACATATTATTCAATGTCGATTACAAAGCTTCAGATTTATACAAAAATAAATATAAATAAAACAAGTATTCACTGTGGTGAGACTAAACTACCACTTAAGCCATATTATCAAGAGTATTTAAATGCTTTTTGATTTGCTTCAATTAATTTTTAACAATATATGTGTATATTTATAAAGCAATCCGATCCACGGGGTTTCTTTTCTATATATACCGCATGCTTAAGGAATAATGTGTGCTAATCTGTCAACTAAAATCACACAAAACATGGCTCATATCCTCTAGTCAATAAGGAATGATTACTTTAATTGACCTTATTATTATTTTTTAAATGTCTATTTAACGAGTATACATCATAATTTCTACATTTAAATTAATTTTATTTAAATTATTTTTATTTTTTGTATTTCTCTGTTTCGACTGATATAAATCGACATTAAATAAAAAAATTAACAAAAATGAAAAAAAAATGCTGTGCAAATTTAACATATTGAAGAAGTCATTTACAACAATCAGTCCAATATGTTTAATCATATAATTTTATAATTAAGTAAGCTCAAGCAATTAGTACAAAATGTGATTTACATTAATAATTAACTTTAAAACTAGCTGTAAAATTTCTTTCCGCAAAGGTTTTTTTTTGTTTGTTGAGATGGCTTATTTGTCTATTGTCTTCGATGCAAAGTAGTGTATGTATTTGAAGTGTATATTGGGATGACACTGCTACGGTTGTGTGGCTTTTGCGACTGCGCGCAGCTCTCTTGGTGGTATAAAAGGTTTGGTGTTTTTCAGGCCCACTCAGTTGTGTTCGAGCGGTAGCCGCAGCAGCCAATTTAATCGTAGTTCCACATAAAAAAACGTCTCGTTTCAAATGTGAAAAAATATTGACAGTTACAACAATTATCAACATACAAATAATAAGATAAAAATTATGCAATCATCAAATATCTTCCAAAGAATATTTATATTGGTGGCACTCGCATATCAGCCACCCCCAAAAAGTAAGTGTGGAAATGTAACTCTTTTCTTTATTGTGTGAAAAGAATCAATCTCAATTCTCACCCAATTCCGCTTAATATTAGTTATATTTTTCATTGTGCGTAAAGAAGAATTTTGAAGTGATGATGTGAGAAAGAAGTGGCAAACACCATTTAGCGCGAGGAAGAAAGTGAAGCTGATAACTATGGCTCAGCTCATTAATTATGTTGATTGCTTCTTCTTTTAGATAATGATAGTGCGGATAATGCCGACTGGAATTTGACAGAAAATGGTGCCGATTGGGAGGGAATTTGTGCGGCTGGTATGAGACAGAGCCCTATTAAACTGTCTATTAATAGTGTAAGCAAATTTTATGTCATATTTAATACTTGCATCTTAGTTGAGAGATGTTTATGGCTCTTCAGTCTTCTGTGTGTGGATATGGATAGTGTTTAACGTAATTGTAGTTTATCCTAAAGACTTGGAAAAAGCGAAGAAATATTATTATAGAAAATATCTTAGTACGTTTATGTAAACGCGCCAAAGTCAGCAATCCGTAAATTAAAATTTGATTACCACATGCCACAGAAACAAGTTAACTGACTGCTGGTTAACTGCACTGCAATCTATTACAGCACACAATACTTGCTGTTTCCGTTACAAACGATGACAGCTAATTTGATAAACGTTGCTCGAGAGCTTATTTCACAAAATTGCTTCCGAATGGCCCAATTTTCTTTAAGCTCTACGCAATTTTTCGCTTATTTTCACTATTAGCCTTATCTGCGCAAATTGCTTTCGATTATGGGTATAGGGGGTAACAAATGTATACACTAAGAAAATAAATCTAAATAAATAAAATTAGAAAGTTTTTCTTGTTTTTAGAATTCATTTCTAAAAAAAGACATACTCTTTATCTTCTTCTTGGCAAGACCAGCCCCAAATATACAATCTCAAAAATATATACAAATATACAATCTTAATTATATAAAATAGTTCTGCAAAGTCTAAATGCAGGTCCTTATTTTTAGCAAACCGGTAATGAATGTAATGAAATTAACCTACTGTCGCGGGATCAAATCGTAAGATTTTCAAATTAAGTTATATGAATTTATAAGCTATGTAAACAGTTTGTGTACTTTTAAAATCTTAAAAACTAATGATTAGCTAACAGAAAAGAGAATATAAGAAATCATCAAAATACACACATAGAAAACAATCACCTTGGAAATTAGACATATATATTTTTTTTAATTTTAACAAAATCCACTCCGATATTGAGAAATGCAAACACTGTTTTTTAGAAAGCCACAATCTTCGATATTAGAAATTTATTTCCAGAATATAATGTAAGGAACCCTTGGCGGCAAAAGTATGGCGCATTTCCAAAATTGAGGGTGTTTTTTTTTCTGAGTGATGGTCTTTCGTTTAATGTCTTGCTTTCCGTAGTCTATTATTACGCCACTACCACGAATTTTCTTTGGAAATTATGACGTAAGGCTCAAAAGACCGCTAAAATTGGTTAACAAAGGATACACGGGTATGTGAAAGATCGTATTACAATATGTATGAATAATTTTGATAATCGCATTTTTGTTGTTGTATTTTGTCACTGCTCAGTTGACATGGCCATACCACAAACACGCAATGGCCAAAAACCATTTATTGCAGGCGGCCTGCTCAGGGGACAATATGTGGCCGAAGGCGTGCATTTGCATTGGGGATCGCCTGCTTCGGGCGGATCCGAGCATATGGTGAATAAGAGACGCTACGACGCGGAAATGCATATTGTGCATCGGAATGCACGCTACACCAATATAGACGAAGCCTTAAACTATTCAGATGGCGTTGCCGTACTCGGCATTATGTTTAAGATTGTCAGAGTGAGTTAATACTAAACCTAAATCGAAATTGAACCCGGAACAGGAACCGCATTTCTACAGATTGAGCATTAGAATTGGAATCAGAGCATAAGTTAAAAATTCGTTTAAAAACATAATGGTCAATTCTGTGTTCAAACTGGTGCACGAAAACTTATATTCCCAACTTGATGTTTTAAGCTCTTAAGGTCTCTGACGGAGAGACAGACTCAAAAGTCTAGATCGACTCGAATATTGAAGCTGATTATAAATACATATGTGCCTTATGGAGTGCTTCGTTCTGCCTTTGGTGACGTATCCTTGGAATCGCCACTGCATTCCAGCTATCAAATTTTAGAAGATAAATAGTTTTATCGATTTATACCATCAGGCTTATCGGTTTTGGGATGCGGAGTGTGCGTTACCATCCAATGTTTTTTTTATGGATAGTTAAATGCGGTTACCCGTGATATGCCTTCAAAATTTGATAGCCCTAACTCAGAAACTGTGGGGGTTTTTATGCGATAAGGATTCTTAGCCAATGTCGACCTTTGAGGGATATCCCTAACAACCTACCAAACAAATTGACTGACTGTAGCCATAAAATTGTGGGAGATATATGGCCCTATCGATTGTGGTTATCGATTCCCTAGCCTAGTGGTCGTACCTCCCTAATGTTTACACTTTATTTGACCATGCTTAGACCCATATATGTTCCAAAGTTCTAGGCTTTTTCCCTAAGAGTGTCGAAAAAAGTTGCGTTCATACAGACAGACAGATGAACAAACAGCATGACGGACATTGCACAAAACTAATATACTCTGAAAACCTTCGGTATCAGAGTATAAATACCGGAATATTTCTCAGAAATTGTATACTTATTCGTTTCGGTTTGACACACTGACTGGCGTATGCATTTCTAGTCAAAAATATACAAATCTATTCTTTTTCTTTACAGATACCGGATCGCACTTATCCAGGACTAAAGAAGATATTTGCTGAGCTTCCCAATTTGGTTGAATATCACAGCGAAGTCAAGCTACCAGGCTCCATAACACTTGGTCAATTGCTGGGCGACTTGAATACACGCGACTTTTACACCTACAGGGGATCGTTAACCACGCCGGAGTGCAACGAGGCTGTTACGTGGACGGTGTTTGCCCAGCCCCTGCCCGTAGCCATGGCAGATGTGGTCAAGTTGTGGCAACTGCAGGATTCCAATGGGGATCTGATAAGAAACAATTACCGGGTACTTCAGCGGCGCAACAATCGATTCGTTTTTTATCGCACTCCTGAATCGCAGTAGCTATTATCTAGCCTGGTAAGAGCGCACCAAAAATATATAAATAATGTGTGTAGTATATATATATATACATATATATATATATGGTAAGGAGGTCGAATACTCTTGTTGCCTACTTTTGTAAAACAGTAAAGTAAAATATTAATGTTTATGGGGTTAAAGTATTGAAACACATTTTAAATATAAATGACTCTAGCTCCAAAACTGACCGATATATAAACTTACTCAATATTTGGGGGGTGGGTGTAAAAAGCATTTCTGCTCAATGAAGAGAAACGCCCTTCAAGAAATGTGGAAAGTAAATGATTTTCCAAAAGCAGGTGTGGTGAGGGGCGACGGTGCTCAATGAACAGTTTTTTTTTAAGACTTATCATGAATAATAAATTAAGTTATGCTAAAAAAAAGGTACAGAATAATAATAAGCAACTTGTACATATTCCTTGCTTGTTTTAATAACTGTCTCGCGCCTAACCTGTACAGCAGGTATATTATAAGTTAAGTCACTTGTTTTAATGAGTTAAATCAGCTTAAAATTATGACGGTGTTATGGGTGCACTTTCATTTAATAGTTAATTTTTCATTTAATTTAATTTATAGTTTAATTTTAATTTTAATTTTGTATTTTTGTATTTTTATTTTGGATGTGTTTTAGTCAACTTTAAATAAATTAAATACATAATAAATAAATAGTATATTCCTCTCTGGCGACAAACTTTAATAATATTAGTGGCAGTCACAAAGACAGCCAGTTGGCTCTGTAACATCAACAATAATTAACAATAACAATATAATAAGAATAAGAACAAAATCGTTTCTTTCTTAAGCCAGCGTCTGGTCTCAATGCTGCTGTTTACAAATTCGGTTTTTTAATTATGCAACTGTCGAAAAGAGTGGAGCTCGAATACCGATGAGCTCCTTTTTTAATTTTATTTTATTTTCTTATGTTTCTCAATTCTGTTTTAAATATGTGACTTTCATTACAACATTAAGGGAAGTCGTTCGAAAAAATTAATTTAATCATGGCATTACTAGTTAATGAGGCATACTCAAAGAATTGCGAGCAACTAATCTCTTGTAGACATTTTACATTATTAGTAATGGTACTTGTTATCATTTTAGAAAAATCAACTAGCTTTGGAAAAATAAATATATCATATTGCTCGGTTGGGTTTTTAAATGAAATTGAGGTGTCAGCAGGTGAACAATGGTATGTCATCTTCGCTATTATTATAGCCTAAAACCATTAAAAATTTATTTAAAAAAAGGTACAATGAAGTTGTGCAAGATTATGAAAGAAAGAATGTCCGACTCCATAAAGTATTCATATTCAGTATAAGGGAAAAAAACAGCCGAGTCGATCTAGCCATGCCCATCTGACTGTCCGTCTGTATGAATAAACGGATATCAAATACATTAACAGACTTCAAATTTAGAATACAAGGTCTCAAATACCAGCTTGAACACAGGTACACACACTACGATGTATTGGTTCTGATCTCTCTTCGGGACAATTAATATCAAATCCGGTATTTGGGGTTTGAAGGAACTTTAATTTTAATCTGGAGTGAGTTAAAAAAATTATTCATTCATTCATTGTCCTAGTTGTATATCTATGGCAGCAGACTTTTGGTTTTCACAAGTAAAAAAAAACAATAAAGCAATTAATTTAATTTAAATAACAAATCCTTTTTTTCAACTTCTTTACGAAAATTGTAAACGGGCATAAAAATAACTAACTGAAATAAATAAACGCAAACTGAATACCGGAAACTATCGGCAAACAATAAAAAATTGCAGAGAAAATAGAGTATTTATACATTAGAAGTCCGACATAGAAATGTAAGAATCATTTTAGCACACGTAGCTGGTGAGTTTGTTCGAGATTATTTTATGATATAGTGGACAGTTTAGCTAAAAATGTAGTTTAATATGAATAACTTATGTCAAAATTCTAGAATTGGTAAAAAAAAAATCATAGAAAGTGTGGTGTTTTTTTCCTGCTCATTCCTGGTTCTTAGCAACGGAATATTAAAATTCCATTACTTCTATTAAATTTCTCTGTCTTAGCTAAATATAAATGCAAATAGAAATAACACATATACATAAACTAGCTTTCATTTCGACCCTGAGATTTTTTTTAGGAACTTCTAGCTTGCCTAAGATAGTCTATATCATAACTCATGTGATTTATCGGCGAGAGGGTAAGCCTACAGGCAAGAACTCAATGTTGTGCAAGTGTCTGTTAATTATACTTAACGACTTTTAAAGTACAGAATTCAATAAATTGTCTCTAATGTGAAAATTAATTTTAATCACGTGTAGTTTCAAATAACATTTACATGATATTTTATATCTGATTGTGTATCTAATCATTAACAATTTTGTTCTGAATGCATACTTATGGGTCTCCGAATCCATGCTATAACCACTTTACACCCATCTATTTAATTTTTTTTTTGCATTTTAAATTTTAACTTAACTATTCCTTTAATATTTACTTTTAAAGTTTGCAGGCTGCGCTTAGTCGAAATTATCTAAATAAATAAATGAAAAGTTAACTAATGTTCACCTACTCTTCATTATTAATATGTGTTATAATTACCATCTAATATTAAAACTTCGGTAAACTTTATTTTTTATTTACGGAAACTTGATTATTAATAATCAATATAAAATAATAATAATAATAAAATAAATATAAAATTAAACATATTGAGTTAAAATACTATTACTGTTCAACTATATTTCCTGTGATTTTTAACATCATGTGTGCTAAAAATATATGTTAGTACGTCTGTAATAATTGTAATAATAATACAGGTTCAAGGATTTCCCCCTCTTCTTTATTTCCTCTGTCATTCTATTTCCTTTTCATTCTATCTTTTGCCATGAACCATATTTTGTCTTATTGGACTTTTTCTGGATTTACTTAATCTTCGCAATAAATGTTGAACCATTTTTCTATTGAATACCCCCAGATTAATTTATCCTTGTCATATTTAATATAAATTTAATTGTTCATAAAATAAAAAATAAATCAATATACAAGTAGTATTAGCCAAAATATTCCGTTGGGAATGAGTTTTGGAAATGTAAATGTTTAATAACGACAAGAAAATGTGAAAGTATATTTTATAATACTTAATGGCTTGTTGTGCGGTTAGCTGGAATGTTTGTTTCAAAGATGTATCTGCACGCCTGTATTCAAACTGCAGCTTCTTTGAGTACAGACTACAATCAAATAAGCAAATCGAATCCTAGCGTACTCAAAACAAATTGCATTGAGCGAATGCGCGTGCAAAACGGAGTGAATAAATGAACGCAGAAAATAACAATCAGTGTAGAGTACAATGAATACGCAATTGAATTGAGCAGCTGCGGTTTAGTTTTCTATAATTAAGCAATTACAATATGAATTAAACAAAACCCAGTGTCAGTCTTTTATTTCATTTCGCATAAGCCAATTAAAAACAAAATTAACTATATAAAATTAAAAACAAAATTAACTATATATATATATATATATATACTTAAATATTCATATATATATATATATATATATATATACTAAAATATTCACTGCCAATTCTTTTTTAGGGCAAGAGTGATCAGAGGAGGGAAAACCGTGAAATTTAAAAGATTTGTATACAAATATATTTCAAAATGAAAACAATTTCTTAAATCTCTCTATATAAATAAATTGATAAATAATGGCCAAATGAAAGAAACCTTTTTTCAAGTGCAGTCAGCTGGAACACGATTTTACAGCTCTTTCTCACTTTCTTTTATTGGAAAGAAGTTTGATGAACCAGTGTCAGGGGTACTAATGTAGCTAACTGAGGAAGTGATGAGGACAAAATTCAAATATGTCGAACACGTTGCAACCTCTACACAAATTTTCAACCGGGCTTGACAAGAGCTGAGCAAAAAACGGCATTCTTATCTTTGCTTTAGAAGCTCCCGCCAAGCAGTCTCTGCGCCTATAAATTGCTGCGTCACATTGCACAATTATTGCAGTCTTCTTACAAGCGTTATTCAGTGCATATTGTCAGAAATTACCTGTAACTTCTACATACGCATCGAAACAGAAAATGTGTCTTTTAAATCGTCGGGGACTTATAGTCTTTCTGCAGTTCTTACTATTGGCAGCCAAACAGGCGAGTGGACAATTCAACTACGACCAACAAGGCAGGGATTGGGAGGGAACATGCGCAACTGGCCAAAGTCAATCTCCAATTAGATTGGCGGACAATACTGTGAGTAGCATAAGCCTTCACAACACTGGATGTTTTCTAGCAAAGTTACCTTTCACAGGCTATTCGCAGACCCATACCACGAATTCGATTCACGAACTACAATCGGGCCTTGCAGTCACCGCTGATTATGACAAACAATGGACATACAGGTGTGGAGTAATTTTGATTTATCAGTGCCTTAATTACAGTATTAAACTGTATTTCAGCGAACATTGTTTTGCCGCCCACAAATAACGGACAGCGTGCTTTAATCGAGGGTGGCCTGTTGCCAGGCACTTTTGAAGCGCAGAGCGTGCACTTCCATTGGGGCTCGGCCAACAGTCGTGGATCCGAGCATCTCATCAATGGTCAACGCTACGACGTCGAAATGCACATTGTCCATAAGAATGTTCGTTATGCAACGGTAGCCGAAGCAAGTTTGCGTTCAGATGGTCTTGCCGTTTTGGGAGTCATGCTTCAAGCTATACCTTCACTGATCTCGACGCATTTTGGCCTTAACCGTATCTTAAATCGATTGCCTCAAGTTAGTCAATATGAATCTAGTACGTCAATAGCTGGGCGATTAACGATGAACGATCTGTTGGGACGAATTTCTACTGGAAGGTTTTACTCATATAATGGTGGGTATTCAATGAAGATTGTTCACTCTCACTATTATGCACATATATTTATATATTATATATTGTAATACAGGCTCACTGACTACGCCTGACTGCGCCGAATCTGTTACTTGGACTGTGTTCTCGGACTCTGTGAAACTACCTAGACGACAGATCGCCAAATTATGGGACTTGCTAGACGAACGCAGTCTTCCTTTGATAAACAATTACCGTGGTCCGCAGGAAATAAATGGAAGGCCAATCTTCCAGCGAACTCTGCTATAAGTTTTATAACGAATTTCAATGAATATATTTACGACGACTACTACTGACAAAAAAAATTAATATCAGAAGAAAAAATAACATCCAAAAAATACTAACCAAATAAACTTGACATATGCAGCTTAAAATTCGCGGTTGAGTTTCACTTATTTCTTATGGTTTCTTAGCAGATTCCAATTAAAACCACATACGTATTCATTTAGATAAGTCGGTACGGATTTTGAAATGAATTGTGTACTTCGACATGAAATGATAGGAATGGAATGTCTGGCACACAGCAATCAATATTATTATATATATAAAATATATTATGTATAATATATAATATAATGTAGGACTGATTATGTCCTGTTTATTAATAATATAATGGTTGTAAGTTTATTATAGTGAAAGATGCGTATTGGATGTACAAAGCAATGTACGACTTTAAAAACCAACGACTTATTTCTCGACGCTCCGACAACTTTCCCACTTTAGCTACTCGGGACTTTGACGACCCGGAGCTTCACGAACTCGACTCTCTTGTTCTGCTGTTCTTCTACGACTCTTCCTCTAAGACGAATGCGTATGCTGCTAATAGATCTGTTAGCCAACGTTGCCAACCAACAGCACTGTAATCCTACTGTAACTTCTCGTTACATTCGGTCATCTTGATCATCGAAGTCTGGCCCAAACGTCATCCATTCCTCGTATGCATTTTCATATCTTGAGCAGCTTTTTTTGACCTCATGTCGACCGTTGTGCTAGTCTTAATTTTATATGGACAATGAAATGTACTAGTGAGCTTCCTTCCTTCAACAAGTTAAGTGATAAGCCGTCTTTGTCATAATTCGTCTTGTACTTCCGCTGAGTCTGCTCGATTTGCCACTTGTTTGCTCACTTTCGACCATAAGACTGAGAGAATTCGCACTCAGAATATGGGCCTTGCCTTTATTCTAGTGAGAAATGCAATGATTCCTACAAAAACGAACTGCTGTGTTCCTTTAGTACATTCCTCTTGAGGGAGGAATCGACCCACGAAACACCCGGTCCACCAGCAACCGTGGCTTTCTACACAGATGGCACAAAGCTCGGAAATCACGTTGGAGTTTACTCCGCACCGCTTAACATCTTTGGGTATAAATATGATTTGGGTACACAGATGATTTCTGACTGAAGCAAAGCGGGAGGGATTTGGCCAGTCTTGATAGCTTTTTAGAAAATAGCATGTAGTCAATTTGTGGCTGTTACGCCCGCATTTTGTAATTGGGCTGAACTTCTGATGTCAGGGCCTTGGGACTTAATCGTCTTGTAGCTGTTTATTGCTCATTTTAAATTTTCTTTGCGTAGAAAAGGTTTCATTTATTTTCATTCATACCTTGCCTAAACTTGTGGGATAATTCGGATGGGGCTGAGCTGAGGCCACCAGGCGGGTCGTGGAATGCGGTTAGCGAACGGCCTCTCTCCGAGGTGGTTAGCTGCGAATAATACGAGATTAATCGTAAATAAACAGTCCCGGATAAACAGCGGGTGCGATATTGTCAATCGTACCGACACTTCGTACCGGCGCCTGTGTTGCAGCTTTTTGAAGCATAGCCTTACACAACCCCCTATTTCCCCACCCTACTACCTATCCTCATCCTTTCCCCGCACCTCACCACACTCCGGGCCGGACTAAGACGTTATCTGAACCGTGCCGAGAGTCAGCTTGGCTGGGGGTCCGGGCTAAAAACTAGCCCTAGCCACTAATGGTGGGCTCATGCAAATGGCGACCGCCTGTTCTAATTAGCCTTACCCGGGAAACGCGGATCTCTGCCCGGGCAGATACATATTTCTTCGCAGCTTGCTCCGGCTTCGAGGTGTGGGAGAGTGGTAGTTGGACCATCCCGACCACCACGCCCAGCACCGAACGCTGCGAGGCAAGGCGCACAGCGCCCAAAAAAGGAGGTTGAGTTCCTGCCACCGAGGGGTCAACCCGGTGGAGGACCTGATTCGGCGGAGCCTCTATGGTTCGAGGGTCAAGTGGTACCTACGGTACCTCCAGCAAGGACTTGCTACAGCACCAGCGCCAGCTCCCAAACGGCGCAGCAGCACACACCTCCGGTGGCCACCACCAAGAGGGTTTGCCCGGAGGTCAAAGGCGCTGCTCGCGGCTCAGTGGCGGCGAGGGTGTCAGCCGAGAAGGTGGCAGAAAGCTTGAACATCCGTCCGAGCACATCACGTGAAGCGGCCATGAAGCTCAGCGCGCCAACATCCACCGAACCTCGATTGTCATATGCATACATGGCGAAAAAGGTAAAGGTGATCGTGTTGCCTGTGGAATTCCCACAGGTCATGCTCAGTCACGGAGACTTGTCTGTGTTGGAAGAGACCATCATAGACGAAGTCATTTAAATGTAATCTAGAATTGGGCAATGTCAAATCTACACTGACATTTGTTACTAGAATCAGGGTGGAGGTGCTAGACATCACCCTGATTAGGCGGTCTCTAAAACGAATAGTAGTATACCAGGACGCAACCCCAGGAAAATAAACTGAGAAGGCTTCAAGTCGACTTTAGAGCTCTACCTAGCCAATAGACTATCTGGTACACCCAGAAATCCGCTGGAACTAGATAGGGCCATGGGTGACCTTAAGAAGAGCATAATTAATGATTTTGAGGTAAAGAATATGGGAACAATACCATGAAAGTCTGACATCCTATAATAAGGTGATAAGAAAGGCCAAACGGAAGAATTATAGAAACTTCTGCGAAAGCATATTAAGCACAAGTGAAGGCGCCAGGCTCCATACTGGCGAAACGAACGCCTGATGAAAACTTAGCACTGAAGCGTAAGGATAACTCCTTTACAAGCAGTAATGTGCAGAAATTATAACTACTTTTCGAAATGCCCTTCCCAGGTACGCCCCTGCAGGAAGATGTTATCGAAAGGGAGAGTAGATACAGACTAGGCATGCGCCAATTCGACAGTCACAAGAGAGAGCCTAAATTGGGCAATTGGTACATTCCAGCCCTAAAAATCTCCCGGAATGGACGAAATATCGCCAGCTTTCTTTCAAACGGACTAGGACGTACTCCTCTCCCTTATAAGGAAAGCAATAATAAGCAGTCTGGCCCTCGGACACATAGCGGGCACATGGAGGAGAGCTAAGGTAGTCTTCATCCCCAAAGCAGGGAAGGAAGATATTACCGACCCAAAGTCCTTCAGACCCATCAGCTTAACATCGTTTTTACTAACAACGTTGGAAAAGCTGGTGGATTACAAAATTAGAAGCATTTTGCTAAGGCAAAGTCCGCTGCATCCAACGCAGCATGCATACAGAGTAGGCGGGTCCACGGACACAGCAGTTTATCAGCTGCGATGTATTTTGAGTGCGGAAATTGATAATAAAGAAAAAGCAATGTGCGCCTTCTTAGATATAGAAGGCGCCTTTAATAACACATCTCATGATGCGATTAAGGCTACCCTCGCGAGAGGGACCTGAAACCTACTACCAACAGATGGATACTCGCACTGCTGCGGTCCAGACAAGCCACGGCATCATTACACGATAGCACTGTAACAGGCCTAACCACTAAAGGCGGTTCCCAAGTGGGAGTATTGTCTCCGCTACTCTGGAGCCTGTTTGTGGACGAACTACTTAACAGACTTGCAAACAGTGGTATTCGATGTCAAGGCTTTGCCGATGATATTGTTATTATAGCGCAAGGCAATTTGAAGAATCGCTCTGTGACATAATCCAGTCAGGGCTGAGAAAAACGAGTGAGTGGTGTAATGAGGTTGGACTCAACCTAAACCCTACGTAATCAGTCATCGTCGCATTCACTAGACGACATAAGTTACAGAGGATGAGGCAAATATGGCTCTTAGGAGCGTTACTAGAAACAAGTAGTGAGGTTAAATACCTGGGTAGACTTAACTTTGGAACCCATGTGCAAAATGCGATATTAAAGTCCTTCAGGGCGCTTTATATAAGGCTCAAGCAGAAAGCCACGCTTTTAAGGATGTCGGCGGTTGGCAAAAATTCCTCAACTGAACCCACGAGGGTGCCGACTGGTATTACAGTGGTCCTGCAAGGTACCGATGCTAGCCAAGACTCGTGCCCCGAACCTTGGACATGAACTGTTTCCATAGTCCTGTCCCTGGGAAAGGACAGAGTCATGGTTTGAGGTAATGGGCCGGACTAAGGTGTAATGCGACCCGTGCCGATAATCAGCCAGGCTGGGGGGCCGCAAATAGCCCAGTCTTCTACGGAGCATATCGGATACCTGGCGACCTCCGATATTAATCAGCTTTACCTGCACATCGCGGATCTCTGTGCAGGTGGACATTCCTTTCTCCGCAACTCGTGGGAATCAAAATGCATTCCAATCTAACCAAAAAAATGTAAAAAGAGTCCGGTACTCTCACAAAACCGGCAGGGAGCAATCCCAGATATGAAGCGGAGGCAGTGGCTCGTAAGCCTGGCCAAAGCGGAAATACGATAAAAGGGGCTGAAAATCCTGTTTGTCAAGCCAGTGGTGAGGGTGTAGCTGGTTTCTTACCAGCCGGACCCATCTGACTCCGTGGTAGGAAGGCAAAGCACTTGTGCAGCCAACCTGCCAGCCGGAGCGGGTGCAAAGCGCGAACTACCAACCACCAGCGCTGCGGCAAAGAGGTTCACATACGCCGACAGAAGAAATGCTGCAATCATTCTGAAGCGGCAGAACGCTAATACAGTGGCTAACCCACCAGCAGAATGGCAGAATAAAGTGGTGTGGACCAGGAAGGTGCTGCCAAACTTCTGTGAGGCTCCACCCAATAAAGAGCAGAACCAGGCAAAAAGGCAAGGCTCGCAGGAAGCCAACGGACCCGTTGCAAAGCGAGCCAAGGTTCAGCAGGGAAGATCCTTTGCTGACATTACCAAGGAGAGAATCCTAATAGGGACCCTTGACAAGAGCAATAAGTACGGCAGAATCCCGAGGAATCAGTGGAATTGGGTGGAAGGAGCCCTCTCTGTCCACTGCTTGGAAATGCTGAGCAAGGTGCCTGGGCCACCACCGGTATGTAGAGATGCCGGGTGGTACCGGGTGTTAGACGAGGATGACTTCACGCTGTAAGACGAGGACGACAGCAACAACACGGTGGT
The DNA here is from genome assembly GCA_037043685.1 of Drosophila hawaiiensis. NCBI lineage: Eukaryota > Metazoa > Arthropoda > Insecta > Diptera > Drosophilidae > Drosophila > Drosophila hawaiiensis. The sequence goes on along the minus strand of JBAMBA010000072.1, from coordinate 807,488 downwards.
GAGGGTGGAATCTCCGGATGTCCTTGTGACTACTTCAGATAAACCTTCATCACAGTAAAGCAGCATCCGCTGCCCTGATGCTCCGCTAGCTGGAGGCGGAGACGACATAATACTAGTCCAAGAACCTTGGGTGATCCGAGGAAAGGTTTGCGGGAAATTAACTCACCTTCATTATTATAAATAGGCGAGAGGTCATTGATTTGACCCTCATCTCACAATCTATGAGTGACCAGCTAACAAGTTGAAGAGTGTCTGATCACAGGTACATAGAATTCGAGCTTCTCGCGAGCCATCCAAAATCACTTCACAAATCAGAAGAAGACGAACTGGGAAATCCTCAAAGCCAAACTTGACCGAACCCTTTCGGAACACCCACCGTTAGTCCCGGACAACTTAGCTCATCTCTGCAATCTTACAGAGACTTTCACTTCAGCATATAACAAGGCTTTTAAGGCAGCCTGCCCTATCAGTAAGCTAGTGCATAAGAAGAAACCACCATGGTGAACACCTCAACTAAATGTCTTTCCACAAAGTTGCAGCTCTCTTTTCAAAGCGGCGAAAGCGCAAAATAATGATTTGCAGTGGTCAAAATACAAATAAAGTCTGTCTGAATACAAAAAAGCTACCAGGCGGGAAAGAAGGAAATCTTGGAGAGATTTCTGCACAGATATTGATTCAACTACTGAAGCTGCGAGGCTTATGAAAGTTTTATCAAAAACCACACACAGATAACCTAGTGTATCTGAAAAAGGATGACAACTCATGGTCGGTCTCCAGTGAAGAGTCACTGGACATCCTCCTTAAAACACCCTTCCCTGGCTGCTCCGAGCAGTCCCCGAGGTGCGCAGAAACCAACTGTATAGAGAGCGCATCTTTAAAAGGGCAGTAAAGGCATCATTAAATGGGCAGTAAACAGCTTCAAGCCGTTCAAATCCCCAGGCACAGATCAAATAAGCCCAGTCCAACTACAAAAGGCGGGCAATACAGCCATAAACTGACTACGCGAAATCTTCGGGAAGATTCCGACGACTGGTTGCATCCCACCGACATGGCTCCAGTCAAAAATAACCTTCATACCCAAAGCTGGAAAGCCATCGCACACCAGCGCCAAAGATTTCAGATCCATCAACGTCACTCCGGCAGCTATAACTGGAGCTCTGCTGAGCCTGGGGATTGACACCGGTTTAGTGGGATTGATCAGTCAATTGCTTACTTGCAGGACTGTGATATCCACACTAGGGTCGTCAACTCTCTCCAGGTTCGTAAGCAGAGGTGCGCCACAAGGAGACGTCCTGTCATCCCTACTATGGAATATAGCAATCAACAAATTGCTGCAGGCCATGGAGGGGGCGGCTGCCAAACGGTTGCATACGCAGATGACGTTGCGGTAATTTTCAGGAAATACCCACAACTCTCTGTGCCCTCACGACTAGTAAACTAAACATACTTTCATGCTGGGCAAAAGAGAGTGGATTAGGGTAAACCAACTAAAACGGAACTTGTTCTTTTTACAAGAAATTACAAGGTCCCCTTTCTTGTCCCACCCCAACTAAATAATGTGAATCTACTCTTCAACAACAGTGCCAATTTCCTAGGACTGACAGTGCATAGGAACTAGACTGGAACCTCAATATCCAAACACGGGTAAAAGGCACCAGTCGCCCTATACACGTGAGAAATCCATTGGGCTGAGATGGGGTATGTCCCCAAATATCGTTCGATGGTTAGACACATCCATATATATATACTATACTTCTGTAAAAAAAACCACTCTTATTAGTGTATGGTATGGCTGAATTATGTATATTAGGGGCGCTTCATACCACACCTAGCAATGCATTTGACGTTATCCTGGACATTCCGTGTCTGGAAAGACAAGGAATGGAAAATGCAACACTCGCGGCCATAAGACTCAGAGAATCCCTCGCCTGGACTACTCAGAGTACTGGCCATGCCTCTATCATAGAAGGGAAACCGACCATCCCTTCTAAAACAGATTACTGCGTGCCAGTAACACAACTGGGAATAATATATACTTCCCTCAAAGGAAAGAATGGGTTCATGGCACCCCCGGTCCACCGGCAACCATAACCTTCTTTACAGATGGCTCCAAGCTAGACAACCGTGTGGGCGGAGGGGTCTACTCCGAGCAACTCAACATACAGTTATCCTTCACCCTTTCAACACACTGCATTGTTTTTCAAGCTGAGGTACTGGCCATAAAGGAAGCTATAGACTGCCTAGAAAGGCTCAAAGTTAGCCCTAGCTATATAAACATATATATTGACAGTCAGGCAGCAATTAAATCCATCAGCTCGATATCTTCTACTTCGATATCAATAACAAGCTGCCGCAAATCTCTATACGATATGGCTAAACAGCATGTTATTAGCCTGATTTGGGTTCCTGGTCACCAGGACATTGAAGGCAACTGTAAAGCCGATGAGCTATCTAGGAAAGGCACCATACTACCACTCCTCGCGGACAAGCAAGGTATAAGAATGCCTCTAGCTACCTGTAAGCTCAACATCAAGGAGGAGTACAGGCGCAGGTCATGCAAGGAAAAGGCTGGCAATCCTGGGAAACTACTCCCTAACTGGTTTATCGGAGCTCTGACATATGAGACCGGCCAAGATAGCGAAATTCATTAACGCATCTGGCTGGGCAAATGTTTAACATGTTAAAATGCTTGGTAGGCACGACTGTTGGAGAAAATCCCTGGATCCCATTTGGTATCACAACGGGCCTAAGTGTGTCAGCCCATCGGGTTGACAGCCGATATAACCTAACCTACCTAGCGATGTCGGCAGAAGGAGTTGGGGGAATCATATCCTAAGCCATAAAGATGCCCAACTCATTTCAAATGAACTACCCCTGCTAATACAACCAAGGACGAATGGTAAACGAATACAGATTCGAGCGAAATTTCACAGTTCGTATAAGTAGCAAAAGGGTATGGACGACTCTGGATGAAGTCCATCACATGAAACCGCACACCATAAAATGGTACACCAATGGATCACTCACAAATTAGGACACAGGTTTTGGAGTAGTGGGCCCTCGGGCATCTTACCATGAATCCATGGAAACGCGCTCCAGCATATTTCAGGCTGAGGTGTGTGCGACAGGCAGATGTGCGAACTTCAACATAGAACGTAACTATCGGAATACGGATATATCCATCCTATCCGATAGTCAAGCAGCATTAAATGCTATAATGGGGAATAAGATAACGTCGAAAGTAGTCCATGAGGTTCGTTCCAAGCTAGACCTATTCGGGACTCACAACAGGCTTACCCTGCGATGGGTCACAGGGACATAGCGGGAAACGAGGCGGCTTATAAGCAAGCAAGAATGGGGGCAGAAAGGCCCCTAACAGGGCCAGATCCGTATTGTGGCATAGGAAGACACACTATACGACTGGAACTTAGAAACGAGGAGAGACAGAGACGGCAACAGAGCTGGTCAGAGGCAGCAGGACTCCGACAAGCCAGATGCCTCCTAGGTGGTTATAGTCTTAGACGATTTAAGCAATTTATAACCATGGCAAAGAACAGCCTTAGGATACTTACCAGTCTATTGACAGAACACTGTAGACTAAGAAGTCACCTAACTAAATTGGGTACATACAGTAGCGATCTCTGCAGGTTTTGTGAAAGAGAGAAGTATTCCTCGATGCACATCCTAGCAGAATATGTCGCCTTAACTCGAAGAATATGCAGCCTCCTAGGGATGCATGTTACGCATTTTAGAGACATAGAAGACCTCAACCCAATAAAGACCCTCACATTCGTGCAGGAGCTAGGGCTGATGAAAGAGCTATAGGCTCAGAAGGGGACACAATAGATAGAGTAGGCCGTGGTACAATGCGTAGAGTACTCAAAACAAATTGAATTGAGTGAATGCGCGTACAAAACGGAGTAAATAAATGAACGCAGAATAACAATCAGTATAGAGTACAATGAATACGCAATTGAATTGATCAGCTGCAGTTTACTTTTCAATAATTAAGCATAAAGAATCTCACGCCAAGCAGACTCTGCGCCTATAAATTGCTGCGTCACATTGCACAATTATTGCAGTCTTCTTACAAGCGTTATTCAGTGCATATCGTCAGAAATTACCTGTAACAGAAAATGTGTCTTTTAAATCGTCCGGGACTTATAGTCTTTCTGCAGTTCTTACTATTGGCAGCCAAACAGGCGAGTGGACAATTCAACTACGACCAACAAGGCAGGGATTGGGCGGGAACATGCGCAACTGGCCGAAGTCAATCTCCAATTAGATTGGCAGACACCACTGTGAGTAGCATAAGCCTTCACAACACTGGATGTTTTCTAGCAAAGTTACCTTTCACAGGCTATTCGCAGACCCATACCACGAATTCGATTCACGAACTACAATCGGGTCTTGCAGTCGCTGATTATGACAAACAATGGACATACAGGTGTGCAATAATTTTTATTTATCAGTGCCTTAATTACAGTATTAAACTGTATTTCAGCGAACATTGTTTTGCCGCCCACAAATAACGGACAGCGTGCTTCCATCGCGGGCGGCCTGTTGCCAGGCACCTTTGAAGCGCAGAGCGTGCACTTCCATTGGGGCTCAGCCAACAGTCGTGGATCCGAGCATCTCATCAATGGTCAACGCTACGACGTCGAAATGCACATTGTTCATAAGAATGTTCGTTATGCCACGGTAGCCGAAGCAAGTTTGCGTTCAGATGGTCTTGCCGTTTTGGGAGTTATGCTTCAAGCTGTAGCTTCACTTTCCTCGACGCATTTTGGCCTTAACCGAATCTTAGATCGATTGTCTCAAATTATTAGATACCAATCTAGTACGACGATAGCTGGGCGATTAACGATGAACGATCTGTTGGGACGAATTTCTACAGGAAGGTTTTACTCATATAATGGTATGTATTCAATGAACATTTTTCACTCTCACTATTATGCACATATGTTTATATATTCTATATTGTAATACAGGCTCACTGACTACGCCTGACTGCGCCGAATCTGTTACTTGGACTGTATTCTCGGATTCTGTGAGACTACCTAGACGACAGATAGCCAAATTTTGGGATTTGCTGACGAACGCAGGCGTCCTTTGATAAACAACTACCGTAGTCTGCAGGCAATAAATGGAAGGCCAATCTTCCAGCGAACTCTGATATAAATTTTAAAACGAATTTCACTGAATATATATACGACGACTACTACTGACACAAAAAAATTAATATCAGAAGAAAAATAACATCCAAAAAATACCAACCAAATAAACTTGACATATGCAGCTTAAAATTCGCGGTTGAGTTTCACTTATTTCTTATGGTTTCTTAGCAGATTCCAATTAAAACCGCATACGTATTCATTTAGATAAGTCGGTACGGATTTTGAAATGAATTGTGTACTTCAACATGAAATGATTGGAATGGAATGTCTGGCACACAGCAATCAATATTATTATATATATAAAATATATTATGTATAAGATATAATGTAATGTAGGATTATGTCCTGCTTATTAATAATATAATGGTTGTAAGTTTATTATAGTGAAAGATGCGTATTGGATGTACAAAGCAATGTACGACTTTAAAAACCAACGACTTATTTCTCGACGCTCCGACAACTTTCCCACTTTAGCTACTCGGGACTTTGACGACCCGGAGCTTCACGAACTCGACTCTCTTGTTCTGCTGTTCTTCTACGACTCTTCCTCTAAGACGAATGCTTATGCTGCTAATAGATCTGTTAACCAGCGTTGCCAACCAACAGCACTGTAATCCTACTGTAACTTCTCGTTACATTCGGTCATCTTCATCATCGAAGTCTGGCCCAAACGTCATCCATTCCTCGTATGCAATTTCATATCTTGAGCAGCTTTTTTGACTTCATATCGACCGTTGCGCTAGTCTTAATTTTATATGGACAAAGAAATTTACTAGCGAGCTTCCTTCCTTCAACAAGTTAAGTGCTAAGCCGTCTTTGTCATAATTCGTCTTGTACTTCCGCTGAGTCTGCTCGATTTGCCACTTGTTTGCTCACTTTCCACCATAAGACTGAGAGAATTCGCAGTATGGGTCACTCAGAATATAGGCCTTGCCTTTATTCTAGTGAGAAATGCAATGATTCCTACAAAAACGGACTGCTGTGTTCCTTTAGTACATTCCTCTTGAGGGAGGAATCGACCCACGAAACACCCGGTCCACCAGCAACCGTGGCTTTCTACACAGATGGCACAAAGCTCGGAAATCACGTTAGAGTTTACTCCGCACCGCTTAACATCTTTGGGTACAAATATGATTTGGGTATAAAGATGATTTCTGACTGAAGCAAAGCGGGAGGGATTTGGCCAGTCTTGAGAGCTTTTAGAAAATAGCATGTAGTCAATTTGTGGCTGTTACGCTTGCACTTTGTAATTGGGCTGAAGTTATGTTGTCAGGGCCTTGGGATTTAATCGTCTTGAAGCTGTTTATTGCCCAATCATTTTTGCATAATTTTTACATGTTTCATTCATGTTCAGATTCCATATAGCTTAGGGTCGTAGGTTGTTCTGAGCAGCCTCGGAAATGTGAACTTAAGAGGACATCTAGTGCTTCTTCACTGGAGTCAAACCATGAGTGGTCATATTTTTTCAGATGACCTAGAGTGGGGGTGGTTTTGTGTTATTCTTTTTGTTTTGCAGTGTTCAATCTAGAACACTACAAATTAAATTAAGAAAAACTCAAAACCGATATACATGTGATCCGAAAAGCAGCGTTCATCCGAGACTCTCTACCCTTTTAACTGATCTCTATGACCTCTATACGGTTTTTATTAATGAAAATGGAATCATTTTCCGTATTGCAGATCAAACGATTAGTATTAAGGATAAAGGTTAAAAGTGACTCACCCCTCAAATTCGTATCCATGGTACCCCAGTGAGAGTTGTTAGCCTTGGCATCGCAGCCTATGACTAGGCCAGTTTTGCGATTTTCGCATCCCGCGACGAGAAATGTAATGGTTTCCTCTAGTGATGGTCGAAAAGCCGAGAGTAACCTAATTGGAGCTGGCTTTTTATTATTATCATTATCGATAACACAATGTGTTGAAGAGGTTGTGATGCAATGTAATAATTCTTTAACTATCGATGCAAATGGCTGTAAGCGCCAGCATGTCCATTTGAATATTGTTTGTACACTGTTAAGAAGTATTTTCGATTTTATTATACACTGTACGTCTGTTGATGCTTTGCAAAACATGATAATTTTTCAAAGGCTTGCCACTGTCGAGTGCCAACAACCAGATGTTTTGTAACTATATTATTTTTTTCAGTTAACAGTTAACAGTCAATATATTTTGAAAGGACTTGCAGCTAATAAATTTTTGTAAAAATTCTACAGGCTTTGGGAACACATTCCAGTTGACGACCATGGTGCGTATGGTGGTGCTGTTGGAGATTCTAAAACTTGCTTACGCCATTTAATACGCAAACCTTTGTAAAGTAAAAAATTCGGATTATTCTACGCTAGTTTAAATATCACTTGATCAAACTGTTCCTTCAACTGTTGAAGTTTTATTGAAATTTCTGAAAAAAACTCGATTTATTAACGACTTCTTTTAGGACCCGTGGCTTTATTGTGGGGCACTAACACAAATACATACATATATTTATTTTAATACCATTATTTTTATTATTTGTTGTTTTATCATAGACCACAAATTAATTTTGTTATTATTTATTATACTTTTTATTTTATTTAGTCAACTAATATTTAATATCACAATAGGTTTATTTTAATATTTAATTATAAAATAAATAAATAAAAATATACAACATTTGGAATACAAATAAAATTAAAAATTAAATAAAAAACCCAAGCCAAAATAAGGAATAGTAAATAACATTTTCAACAATTTAAACATTTAAAACAAAACAAAAATTCTATAAATATATTTCAAAATAAAACAGACAGTAATTGAAAAAAATAAAACAATAAAGTGTAAAAAAGCTAAGAACATTTTTGCCAGTGGTGTATTAAAATGTACCATTTAATAATATTGGGAAAGTAGTCCCTCCGACCCATGGTGAACAAAGATAAAATATAAAAATTAAGATATCATAAATGAAAGAAGAAGTCTGCGATAGAAGAAAATAAATTCATACTGAAAAAAACTCAATTCGTCGTTGCTAGTTTTTTTTATGGAGAACACCAATTACGTTAACAAATACAAATTAAATGAACAGTATTCAAGAACACGACTGACGGAAGATACATAGAAAAGTTTGGTAATGAAAAGGACGTAAAACAGCACTTGATGTGTGGACATGGTCGCCGTGGGCGTAATTAAGCAGTTGCAATAATTTTTAATTTTTACCGTATATTGCTGGCGATAGGTCGATCGCAGGCTATCAAAATTCGTTAAGTTTCTCAGCAACCCTCAGCTTTGAGGTAAGCAATGTTGCAGAGCTTGGTCTCCCTCGGCCCTCAAAATGCAAGAAGCAGAACAATCAAATCGAAAAAGAAAAGCTTTTTCTTGGAATTACTTCTTATAAAAGATCTGATTACCCCGATGTTATACCCAGAAAAGTTAGCATTCTCTACGTCGGTTAGCCCTCCGATAGGCATACGTATGAGGTTATATCCGCGCGCCTTAAAAGGAAAGTAACAAGCTTTAGACGTGGTGCACGCTCAAAAATACGGAAAACAAATACCCTGCAGTATACACAGTATACGTGCGTCTAGGAGTTAAGTCCACTGCACGAAAAAAAATCACCCACACCAGCTAAAAGTGCTTTTGCGTCCTCCCACGAAGTTTGCCTTTTGTAGTGCGGGCGCACATTGGTAGTTCTCTCCACAAGTTCGGCCGCCCAGCTGCGTTTGCGCAATGCTTCCGCCGAAAATGTTACTTTCTCTACCCGCAGACGTCACGGCTTAGTGCATCGCAAACTCTCCGTCGAGCTAAATTGACGCTCTCGGATTTTTTTTGTTCTTCGTTAAATTTTAATAATTTTTTTTATTGTGCACACGCAAACATTCATTGGAACACTCGAATGGTAACCTAGTGATCATATAGTGCCTGCGAGATCGGCTCGTCAGTATATAAAATGAATAAATAGTGTTACAATTCCCGTGAACAGTGCCGCTGAGATGTATGCGCACATCCCTTCCGAAAATGTCCATTAATGTTCTTAAATAATTTTATTATATGTTAATTAGCTTTGTTAGATTTACGTTAACTTTTCATTTCAAATTTTAAGAAGATCAAACATCCGCCCCATTAGAGCGGGTGTACCGCAGGGTAGTGTCCTTGGACCTGCCTTGTACACATTGTACACCGCGGACTTGCCGATCCCAGTAGCCAGAAACAGGCTGCGGATGACTCTGTGTTCCTTGCTAACTCCACCACTGCTTGGAGAGTAGCTGCGGTTACGCAGAGGTTCTTGGATGGTTTTAGTACTTGGGCCAACCGGTGAAATATCTGCGTCAACTGGAGCAAGTCTCAGCACTGCACGTTCGCGCTCAGGAATGGTAATTGTCCAACTGTCCGACTCAATAACACGGTCATACCTCAGGGAACCATGTTCGCTACCTGGGTATGATCTTGGACAGAAAACTTACCTGGCGCAAACACATCCAGATCACTGCAGCAGCGTGTAGATCAAAAAAAAGCGAAACTCAACTGGTTGCTGAGGCCATCTAGCAAACTCAGCATGAGCAACAAGCTGCTGGTGTACAGGAGCATCATCGTACCCACATGGACACAACCACGTCAACCCTTTGGCCTGCACACTTGAGTCAAATACAACGCGCAGGAGGATGAAGCGCCTCCACACCAGCGACCTGTGGACTGTTGGGCGTTGAATTAATGTGCTACCAATGTAATATTTCATGTTATTTATTATCTGCTAAAACCAGTTCTATGTTTATGTTATAGGTTTTAATTTACTGCTATTTTTCTTTCATACCTTTACAAATCAATGTTTTATAGCCTTTCAACAGGTTGATTAATGTTTCAATAAAATGCTATATAAAACAAAAACAATAAAAAAATTTAAGAAAATTAAGTTCAATTAGTTTGGTGAATTTAATTAATTTTGGAGTAATTGAATTAATTTGAATTATTTAATTTTTTGAATTGGAATTCATCTGGTCATTAAGTTTATTTTTAGCTTCTATCAAATTATATCATGTTAAATTAAAATTTTTTAAATTTAAATATTTAAACTTATTTTGCGTACTTTTAGTCCGCTTGCTCATAAGTATTTTGTGTGGTTTCCTTTGTGTGCAGATTTTTTTCTCCTAGTTTATTTTCAGTAAATATCCCAAATAATCCTAAATAATAAAATTATATTGTCACTATTGAGGACTTGCAAAAACCTATACCCTTCCGAAAAGCTACGGTCCAAAGGATTCCGTCCGCTTTCTCACTCAATAATCATAACCGTTCCCCGAATTTAGATAAACGCTTTACAAACCGTCGTATTTACCGGACTATCGATTTTGATGTCACCTGCGATCGTACTGTCAATGCGCACATTACAGAGTACAATAGGCGATTTCATTCTGGACACCATTAATTATAGTGCTATCAATTGTGGTACCAAAAAGAACTTCAAAACCTTTGACTGTAAGTATAATTTACAATGAACTTAAAGTGACCTAGTATTACTAAGAGTCATAAATATACATATTGAAGACAGGCTTACCTCAGCAACATTGACCATTATTGCCAGTACAACAAACCAATCCGGGGAGCACACGGCATTCTCCTTGAGAGCGTTTGCAATATTTTGATGAAGAATATGCAGTTCAACATCATATCGCATGCAGTTTATCGAATGTTGGTTAATTTAAGGGGACGGGACAAGACCTTGCCGTAGTTAATGAAGATTAGCTCTGGCGCCGTTGAAGGTAATATTGTGTTAAACACTTACTTTGTTATCTGCCAGCGTTTACATTCCAGTTCTTTCCATTTTGATCATAGTTAAAATGGATTGAACTTAAAAAATTTCGAAGTACACAATTAATTTAAACAAATTTTAATGACTGATCTAAACCATAAACTCAATTGCAAATTTTTATGTGCTTTTTACACGTTTAATTGGTTGGTAAGTTTTTTTGTTGTCAGTAGTAGAAGTAAATTTTTATGTATATTCAGGGAAATTCGTTCTAAAATTTATCTCAGAGATCTCTGGATGATTGGTCTTGCATTTAGTTCCTGCGGACTACGGTAGTTGTTTATCGAAAGTCGTCGGCGTTCATCTAGCAAATCATAAAACTTGGTGATCTGTCGTTTAGGTAGTCTCACAGAATCCGATAGCACAGTCCACGTAACAGATTCGGCGCAAGCGTTGTCAGTGAGCCTGTATTACAATGTTTAATATATAAACATATAGAAGTTCGTCGCAACAGATCGATCATCTATCGTTGTACTAGATTGGTATTCAATAACTTGAGGCAATCGATCTAAGATTCGGTTAAGGCCAAAATGCGTCGAGATCAGTGAAGGTACAGCCGAAAGCATGACTCCCAAAACGGCAAGACCATCTGAACGCAAACTTGCTTCGGCTACCGTGGCATAACGAACATTCTTATGAACAATGTGCATTTCGACGTCGTAGCGTTGACCATTGATGAGATGCTCGGATCCACGACTGTTGGCCGAGCCCCAATGGAAGTGCACGCTCTGCGCTTCAAAGGTGCCTGGCAACAGGCCACCCTCGATGAAAGCACGCTGTCCGTTATTTGTGGGCGGCAAAACAATGTTCGCTGAAGTACACTTTAATACTGTAATTAAGGCACTGATAAATCAAAATTATTGTACACCTGTATGTCCATTGTTTGTCATCATCAGCGGTGACTGCAAGGCCCGATTGTAGTTCGTGAATCGAATTCGCGGAAAGGGTTTGCGAATAGCCTGTGAAAAGGTTACTTTTCTAAAAATCGTCCAGTATTGTGAAGGCTTATGCTACTCACAGTGTTGTCCGCCAATCTAATTGGAGATTGACTTTGGCCGGTTTCGCATGTTCCCTCCCAATCGCTGCCGTGTTGGTCGTAGTTGAATTGTCCACTCGCCTGTTTGGCTGCCAACAGTAAGAACTGCAGCAAGACTACAAGTCCCCGACGGCTTAAGATACACATTTTTTGTATTGATACGTATATAGAAGTTACAGCTAATTTCTGACGATTTGCACTGAATAACCCTTGCAGGAAGACTGCAATAATTGTGCAATGGGACGCAGCAATTTATAGGCGCAGAGACTGCTTGGCTGGAGCTTCTTCAAAGATAAGAATGCCGTTTCTTGATTAGCTCTCCTCAAACCCGGTTGCAAATTTGCATAGAGATTGGAATGTGTTCGACATGTTTGAATTTTGTCCTCATCACTCAGTTAGCTACATTAGTGCCCCTGATACTGGTGAATCAAACTTATTTCCAATAAAAGAAAGAGACAAAGAGCTGTGAAATCTGGTTCTAGCTGAGTGCACTTGGAAAATTTTTCTTTCAATTGGTTTAGCCATTATTTATATAATTATTATTATTGGTTGATTAAACTTGTATATATGTATACATACTTTGCAATCTAAAATAATCGAAGTAAATCAATAAAATAAATTAAAAATTTAATATTATCAGTAGAACAAGTTCCGCTGTGCAAACATTTATTATGCCATGAAAATTCAACTTTCAATGTATAACCTTCAACAGCTATTTAAAGAATTGAATGCATTTTAAAATAATTTCATACACAACAATTTTAAAATAGATTTGGATCGGCTTACAAACGAAACAGTTACCTACAAAGGTTTTTCCAATTTTTCCATTTTTAAGATCAAATTTTCAATATTATCTCTCCTCTGATCACTTTCGTCCTAAAAGGAATCGGCTGTGAGCACTTAAGCATTCCAGTTATTATGATAATAATATATAAATTAAACAATTCCTTATTGTTTTTAGTAAAAAAAAAGCGAATCGATTGGTTTGGGTGCTTTATTAAACCTCAGACAACCTCGCTGCAGCTTTGTCGCTGTTGTCCCATTGGTGGAGGTATCGGTTGTCCCGTCTGGGTGCCACGAGGGTCCTCTAGTGGAATGTGCTGACAGAGGCGCGTATCGTATTTCTTCATGCTCCTTGAATGTGGTCGTAGTCTTTGAATATTTCTGGCTGAATCTGGCGTTGCCGAAATGTGCTGACGATAACTGATTCTGGGTACTTGAGGTTGAGTCTAGCGTAGATGAAATATGCCGAAGACACGTGTTTATTCTAGCTTGTCGTTAGTTCGAGTTATTTGTAATAATAGTTCTTAACTTACATATATTTTTGTTTTTAACTTGCTTCTGCGAAATGATATAAAAGGCTAACAGTGTGGCTTGTGTTTCATGCATATTAAAATTGTTTATTATGAGAAAATAATCTGAATGGGTCTGGTATTTTTGAAAAAGACGGTTTATCTCACAGTGAGTATATATAGTAATAACGAAAATAAAAAGATAAGAGAGGGAGAGAGAGAGACAGAGAAAAATTTAGTTAAAGAGTGAAAAATAAGATAAAGAGTCAAATGAAGTATAATTTATTGAATTATGTTTTCAAAAAGTTGTTAAGTGTAATTAACAGAAACTTGTATGAGTTAATGAGTTGTAATATAGACTTAGGCTTCTTTGCATAGTTTACCAACAGCTAGGACAGAGATATTTGATAGAAGTAATGAAATTTTAATATTCCCTTGCAGAAAAAGTGAGCCCCACTTTCTTTTTTTCTTTTCTTGAATGAAAAACATTTTTGCTTTTTACCAATATTTGCGCTCTTAGAATTTTGACATATATTATTAACATTCGAATACTTATTTAGGTAAAGTATAAACGATATCATACTGCAATTTTGAACAAACTCACCAGCTACGTGTTCCAAAATGTTTATAAAATTTATATTTAATGATTTTTTACTATTTTTTATTTCGGTTCATAATTTTTAATGCGCGTTTCCAACTATCAAAAAATGTGGGAAAATTGATTTGTTATTTAAATTAAATTTATCAACATTTCAAGTCTATTAGCTTAACTTATAAAATTCATAAATCTGTGTACAAATAGGATATTAAATAACTGAATCATTTTTTTACAAACTCCACATTATAATTTACTTGCCCCCAGTGTGTCAAACCGGAATAGGAAGCAGAACCGATACTGCATGCTTAAAGTCAAAGTTCCTTCAAAATCCAAATACCGGATCTTTTATTAATTTTCCTGAAAATACCATATCAGAACCAAAACATCGTAGGGGAACATTATACTGTGTTCAAGCAGTTATTTAAGAACAAGTATTCCAAATTTGAAGTCTGTAGCTGGTTCCAAATCCAGAATATATATACCCTATAGAGTCGGACATTCTTTCTTCTTCAAATTACATAAGCTTGTACAATTTCACTATAACATAGTATAAAAAACGAAGATTACATACCCTTGCAGACATCAGCCCACCTGATGACACCTCAATTTTATTTAAAAACCCGACCGAGCAATAAGACATATTTGTCTTTGACAGCCTGGCGACTTTTCCCTTAAAAATAATATGTTGCAATGTTAGTACTGTTAATCTATGGGTAGGGTTTCTACTAATGCTACCACTAATAACTATTAATCCATGATTAAATGGATGTTTTTGCAAGGAGAGATCCTTATTAGGCCAGGTAATAGGTTAGAAGATATTTAGTGGTGCTATAAAACGGGACTATTGTTGCATCACTGAAGTACCCGGTAGTTATTTCTTATCAGATTCACATTGGAGTCCTGCAGATGCCACAACTTGACAACATCTGTCAGGCTAGGGACGTAACAACCTTGCACTGCGGCGTAGTCAGCGCCCCGTGTAGGTGTAAAAGTCGCGCGTATTCAAATCGCCCAGCAATCGACCAATGGCGATAGAGCCTGGTTGCTCGACTTCGCTGTGATATTGGGAAGCTCAGCAAAAATATTCTTTAGTCGTGGATTAATGCAATCCGGTGTTTACAAAAAAAAAAAAAAATTGAATAGTACCAGGGTGTCAAAATTCCCATTCCGATTCTGCTATGTAAGGTATAAAAATTCCGATAAGGATTATGGTATATAATACATCAAAATAAAAATTTAATAAATAAGTCAAATAAGAAATAGTCTGATTCCAGTGTAATACCAGCTGATAACAAATTACAAAGATATATGATACATTATATATGTATATGTAACGAGTAGTTGCAGAGCGAGACAGTCGAGTTCGTGAAGCGCAGCGTTAAGATCGTCAATAAGAAGTTGTCAACGTCCCGAGCACTTCAAATTGTAAAGTTGTCGGTGGGTCGAGAAGTAAGTCGTTATTTTATAGAGTCGAACATTACGTTGTACATCCAATACTCATCTTTCACTGTAATATACTTATAACTATTAAAAATAATAATAAACAGGACATAATCAGTCTTAAATTTGGAGGCTCAACCGGTCGTGTATCGTACATTTGGAGCACTTAAGTCAAACAGTGTAACCGTGAAGCCTAAATGCGAAAAAATAAGTTGAAAAAAAAGCAGCAGTGAAAAAATCCATTTCACAATAAGTTGAAACGCTAAAAGAATTTCACCGTTACAAAAAGCAGAAGCAGCATATGTTGTGATGAAGTAAAAGAGAATGTGTGATAGTGTAGCTGATAAATTGGAACAGAGACAGCAACACCGCGTCGCTAAAAGCATTTCTTCTCTGTGAAGAGAAACGCCCTTCAAGAAATGTGGAAAGTAAATGATTTTCCAAAAGCAGATGTGTCGCCGAGGGACAGTGATCAATGAACAGTTTTTTAAAGACCTACTAGGGTAATAAATTAAGTCATGTGTTTATAATTAAAGGTCGTAGCTAGTAGGTGATGAATAATAATAAACCACTTATAAACATCTCTTGCGTATTTTATTAACTGTTTAAATAAAATTGAAGTGTCATCAGGTAGGCTGATGTGTGCAAGTTTTCTTCGAGTTTTTATACCGTAAGCCCAATAAAAATTGATATACAAAAGGGGTAAAATTAAGTTGTACAAAGAAAGAATGTCCGACTCTATAAGGTATATATATTCTGGATTTGAAACCAGCTACAGACTTCAAATTTTTTTCTTAAATACCTGCTTGAACACAGGTACACACACATCCACACACCTAAGTTACGGCATCGGCCAGTATACGGCTCCCCTTCGAAGGTTTGGCTCTGATATGGTCTTTTCGGGACAATTAATTTCAGATCCGGAATTTGCGTTTTGATGGAATTTAAATTTAAAACATACGGTCCCTGTCCCGCTTCCTATTCTAGTTTGACACACTGATAATATTAATCTGCAGTGAGTTAAAAGATAATATTAATCTGGAGTGAGTTAAAAAATTATTCCGTTATTCAATATCCTATTTGTATACCTAGGTCAGCAGATTTCTGGTTTTCACAAGTAACGATAGTATACTTGAAATCTTAATAAATATAATTTAAATAACAAATCTTTATTTTCAAATTTTTTTTTAAAGTTAGAAACGGGCAAAATAATAATGAAGTGAAGTAAATATAGCCAACTATAAAAATCAAGAATTGCAGACAAAATAGATTATACATAATAAGTAGTCCGACATTGAAATGTAAGAAAATTTTTACCACACGTTGCTGATGTGATGGTTCGAGATTGCTTTCTTACATAGTATATAATTTAGCTAAGTCAGTAGTCTAATTTTAATAATTTGTGTCAGAATTCTAGGAGAATAAATCTTGGTAAAAAAAATGTTTGTCATGATTTTCATATTGATAAACTATACAAATAAAACATGCATTTTCACCTTGAGATTTTATTTAGGAACATGGATAGAAGACCATAACGGTTTTTGACAGCCGCTCTAGCTTGCTTAAGATAGTCTATCTCACAACTCATTTGATTTAATAGCCTATAATTAAAAACGTGATTGAAGGGTTGTGAATAGTAATATTCTCTTTCACTATTTATCTATATTTCCCTTTCTCTCTCTCCCTCTCTTATCTTTTATTTTCGTTATTACTATATATACTCACGGCGAGATCTACCGTATTATTGAGATACACCGGACTCATTCAGAGTATTTTCTAATAATAAACTATTTTAATGTTCATTAAGCACAAGCCACACTGTTAACCTTTTAAATCATTTCGCAGAAGCAAGTTAATAACAAAAATATGTATTACTGTCATAAGAGCTGGAAAGCTGATATGTTCACAGCCGACTGCTTTTAGGACGAAAGTGATCAAAGAAGAAAATTCGATCTTAAAGATGGAAACATTGGACAAATCTTTGTTGGCAACTGTTTTTTTTTTTGGAAGCAGCTTCAAATCTATTTTAAAAGATTTGTGTAAGAAATTATTTAAAAAAGCATTTAATTTTGTAAATAGCCAATGAAGATTGTACTTTGAAAGTTGAATTTTCATGGCATAATATAGTTTTGCACTGCGGTACTTGTGCAACTGATAATATTAAATTTTTAATTTATTTTATTGATTTACTTCGATTATTTTAGACTGCAAAGTAAGTATACATATATACAAGTTTAATTAACCATTATTTATAATTATATAAATAATGGCTAAACCAATTAAAAGAAAACTTTTCCAAGTGCACTCAGCTAGAACCTGATTTTACAGCTCTTTGTCTCTTTCTTTTATTGGAAATAAGTTTGATTCACCAGTATCAGGGGCACTAATGTAGCTAACTGAGGCAGTGATGAGGACAAAATTCAAACATGTCGAACACATTCCAATCTCTATGCAAATTTGCAACCGGGTTTGAGGAGAGCTAATCAAGAAACGGCATTCTTATCTTTGAAGAAGCTCCAGCCAAGCAGTCTCTGCGCCTATAAATTGCTGCGTCCCATTGCACAATTATTGCAGTCTTCCTGCAAGGGTTATTCAGTGCAAATCGTCAGAAATTAGCTGTAACTTCTATATACGTATCAATACAAAAAATGTGTATCTTAAGCCGTCGGGGACTTGTAGTCTTGCTGCAGTTCTTACTGTTGGCAGCCAAACAGGCGAGTGGACAATTCAACTACGACCAACACGGCAGCGATTGGGAGGGAACATGCGAAACCGGCCAAAGTCAATCTCCAATTAGATTGGCGGACAACACTGTGAGTAGCATAAGCCTTCACAATACTGGACGATTTTTAGAAAAGTAACCTTTTCACAGGCTATTCGCAAACCCTTTCCGCGAATTCGATTCACGAACTACAATCGGGCCTTGCAGTCACCGCTGATGATGACAAACAATGGACATACAGGTGTACAATAATTTTGATTTATCAGTGCCTTAATTACAGTATTAAAGTGTACTTCAGCGAACATTGTTTTGCCGCCCACAAATAACGGACAGCGTGCTTTCATCGAGGGTGGCCTGTTGCCAGGCACCTTTGAAGCGCAGAGCGTGCACTTCCATTGGGGCTCGGCCAACAGTCGTGGATCCGAGCATCTCATCAATGGTCAACGCTACGACGTCGAAATGCACATTGTTCATAAGAATGTTCGTTATGCCACGGTAGCCGAAGCAAGTTTGCGTTCAGATGGTCTTGCCGTTTTGGGAGTCATGCTTTCGGCTGTACCTTCACTTTTCTCGACGCATTTTGGCCTTAACCGAGTCTTAAATCGATTGCCTCAAGTTACTCAATATGAATCTAGTACGTTGATAGCTGGGCGATTAACGATGAACGATCTATTGGGAGACATTTCTACTGAAGGGTTTTACTCATATAATGGTATGCATTCAACGAAGATTTTTCACTCTCACTATATATATATTATGTACTCTATATTGTAAAACAGGCTCACTGACTACGCCTGACTGTGCCGAATCTGTTACTTGGACTGTGTTCTCGGATTCTGTGAGACTACCTAGACGACAGATCGCCAAATTATGGGATTTGCTAGACGAACGCAGTCTTCCTTTGATAAACAACTACCGTAGTCCGCAGGAAATAAATGGAAGGCCAATCTTCCAGAGAACTCTAATAAACATTTCAAAACGGATTTCATTGAATATACATAAAATTCGACTACTACTACTGACAAAAAAAAATTATAAGAAAAAATCAAACAAAAAATACCAACTGAATAAATTTGACATGTGCAGCTAAAAATTCGAAATTGAGTTTAACATATTTTTATTTGTTTCTTAGCAAAACCCAATTAAAACCACATACATATTCATTTAGATAAGTCGGTACAGATTTCGCAATGAATAGTACTTGGATCAAAACGGAAAGGACTGGAATGTAAACGCTGGTAGACAACAATCGCCCTATCTTCTTTCATAGTAAAGCATATAGAGCGACTCATAAGTATACACCTAAATAATTGCATAGACCCAAACTTTATCTCGGGATCCCAACAGAATAGGCAGATCTACATATACGGCTCTCCAGTAGTTAATATAATAGAAACATCCGTATACTCCAAGTAGTATTTCTTTATGACTTTCCTATACATCGAAGGTGCCTTTAACAACGTTATCCCAGAAGCGATAACGGTAGCCCTGCTGACCTGAAGGTTGACGCCATTTTAGTGGTACTGAAAAAATCTATTGCTTACTTTCGGCAGTGTGAAGTCCAGACATTGATTATCAACTCTCTCTAGCTTCGTCGAGGGGGGTGTCCAGTCACCCCTCCTATAGAACATAGATGTTAATAGACTCCTGCTCGACATGGAGTGGGGACGACTGCCAGACTGTCGCGTATGCGGATGACGGCGCGGATATCTTCAGAGGAAAGTACTTCCAAACTCTATGTGACCTAATGATAAGAAAACTAAAAATACTGTCATTATAGGCAAGTAATTTCGGGTTAGACGTAAACCCCACGAAAACAGAACTCGTAGAGGACTGTAAAGTTGTCAAGCCAAGAAAGGCACTCTATTGCCCCTCCTCAGAGATAAGAAAGGTATATCTATGCCTCTGGCTACCTGTAAGCTTCACATCAAGGAAGATAACAATCTCAGGTCAAATGACAAATTGCAAAATTGTAAGCTTCGTGAACATTTTTGAAAAATGCTAGAAATAATAGTGCAATGTTTTGTTTTTTTTATCCATTCGCCAGAATATAGTCAAGTGACTGGGACCTGTCAAAGAATTAGCTCTTCGGGAATGTGGCCGGAGTTTTTGCTGATATATCTCGGCACACAACGTGAATTATATTTATAGGGTCCCTAGAAGCGCTTATTGGGAATAGCACTAAGCACACAACAACAGAAACCAGAATGGTAGTAGATTTTAAATAGATTGGATTCGATTTCCTTGCCGTGTGCTTAACTTTCAATCAGTTTTGTGACTGTAACCTATATTTGTATGTATTTATATGTGTGACCGTCGAGAAACAAAGAATTTTTTATGTGATACCCTGTTTTAGATTTACACCACACATTACGAAAAGTTACACATAAAACTCAAAAACTAATAAAATTGATAATCAAGTGGCAGCACGCACACAAAAAGACAAGAATGCAGTATTGCTGGTATCTTCGCATATATTAAAGAGTCTGTGCAATCTGGTAGCAAATTGTGCTACTTCTTTCGCACATATTCACAACCCATTAGATATATTAAAAAATCGTACCTTTCATAAAGGCTGGGTTTTTAATTTACCCGAACTGAAGTGAAATACTGATCCGTGTTCTCTGGGCCGCCTGAGCCCACGGTCTCAGAAAAACCTGATGCACTTTTATGTCGATTTGACGCCTCTATGTGTTGGCTGCTTAGTGATCCAGGTCAATACGAATTCAAACGACAAAACGAACAAAAATCCAATTGAAACTAAGAAGAAGTGGAAGTGGAATACATTCTGGAATTGATTGAATTAGCTGTGAAGTTTTGGTTTTCTTATACTTTGATACCAAAAGTATCATCGTATAGTGGTTTTGTGCAATGTCCGTCATGCTGTCTGTCCGCCGGTTCGTCTGTGCCCCTGTGAGGTAGAGACTTGAAACTTGTAACATTTACTGGCCTGCGCCCGCGTTAGACGAAGTGTAAAAATCTGAGTGCTACGTCCACTAGGGGGCTAAGAAATCGATAAGATCGATAATTGCAAATTGAGAAAGTCACATATCTCTCACATTTATAAGGCTACAGTCACCGCATAATTGATTGGCATAAGCCACGCCCACCTACGCCGCCATGGGGCAACAACAACCCAACCCTACATACTTTAAATTTCTATATCTTCCGCAGATTTTGAGTTAGAGCCATCGAATTTGACAAAGCCGATATTTCGGAAAGTTTCAATCCATAAATCTGCATATAGACCATTAATTTTCTGAACAACATTTTTGGTGAACAATTTCGATAACTTATGCTTTCTAATTCAATAAATTAAGTATTTTTCTTGGCAATTTTAAATTTTAAAATCTTCGCTTCCCATATTACATGTTTTTCACCCAATTTGTAAATTGTGGAAGATTGAAGAAAGATTGTTGTTTGCGCTATCAGCTTTATTTTCCATTTAATAACACAAAGTCACTTGCACTATGTTATAATGTTTATTTGAATGCATATTGTTGGACTAGACGCCAAAGCTTCGTCTTTTTCGCAACACTTTGATTTGTTTATTACAAGTTTGACGCCAATTGCTAAATTTTTTACAACAAGGATAGCTAATGAAGCGAAATGAATGTTTGAAGCCTAAACCTTCTCACAACGGGAACAACTAAAACGATCGATCAGCTAGAGTTATGCGAAACAACTAAATAGCTGCAGCAGTCGGCCGATCTACGAACGCCTTTTACTGAGAGAGAGAGCGAGAGAGAGAGCTTCAAAAGGAGAGCGCTGTACAATGAGAGCGTTGCTAACGCTGGCTGCTGCAGATCAAACTGCACTTTGCAGAATATGGATATATTATAATTAAGACTAACAATATGCTATTTATATTAAGCCACGCAGGGCTCCAAATTCAAGCATATAAACAATTCATATTCAATTAGAAGTTTTTGTTTACATAGTATGCACAATGTACATAGAGTTACCACAACATTCTGTATGCGAGTCTCTTAACAGATCGCTGTAAAGACGCGCATAGCATCGATTAGCTCAATTTGGTCGTTCCATTACATTAGGCAAAGGAGGTCGCGCAGCGCTTGACGAAAAGATCTTGAAATGTATATATGTAAACATAACCTCTAACGAAAACTCCTCGTGTTATTAGTGGTCATAGGCCCGGTGTTTCAATCAGTAAGCCTCACAACAATATTTATGAAATGAAGAAAGGGCATCGGCGGCCAGTGCGGTGGTCGATAGCGTGTTGTGGTGTGGGTGTCGATCATTTGGTGTGGTGTAATTGCTGTATTTGCAGGTTAAGTCAGGGTATCGGCAAGTCGGTATGCACTTCTATTTTTTTTTTTTGTATTCTTTGCAATGCCTTGCCGATGTCGAGGGAACACCTAAAACTGATTAAACACAATGCACTTTGTGTTTGCACACACACTTTACACCACCACCAATATTTGACGCACTTGCACTGCCGCAATTCCGGTGAAAATTTGAAAAATCAAATGGGGGTCGGGTAGGGTAGGTCTCCAACGTGATGTTGTCAGTATTATTGCGGATCAAGATTTTAATTAGTACCGAATGTCTCCAGATTAGATTGGTGGTATGCAGCGTGAAAATCTTCCACGTGGATTCAGAAAATTTTTCGCACGGACTTTGCAAATTGCTTTTGTCCTTGGCCGTAGCATGCAGAAAAATAAAATGCAGAAGCATAATAGACTTAAAAGCTCAAGTGCTTCGGAATTTGAGAAAGAAAACCTTAATGACCGCCCGCTTAAGCCAGGTGCAGTTGAACAAAGTGCGTTAGAGCGCAAGTGCAAGTTCGAGAAAGAAGAGCTTTTTGAACACACGCTCGAGCCAGCTGCATTAGCTGAGCTAGGCTTGCGGTGAGCGTGCAGGCTTACTAAAACTTTACACTCGAGGTCGAAATAACATGTATTTGTCATTGAACATACATGTGTATGCATTTACACACGCTGCCATTAATATACGAATGCCTCAATTAAATAATATTTGGGTATTAAATATTCTCACCATTAAATTATTATACCACAGGTCTGATCTTCGTCTATTAGACAAAGATAAGAGCTGAAAAATCAAAAGAATTCGAGATGTTAGCTACCAAAAGTCTTTTGCGTGAAAATTGTCAAACTCTTTCAATACATATCCTCAAAAAGGTTAATCGATCGTCCCAGTTTTTTCTTGATTCGGGCCTTAGTACTGATAAGAGCTAGCTTAGAGCAAAAATTCACTGCTGTCTTGCTCAAAGAAAAAATTCTTATGCTCAACTCCTGATCTATTCCAAATGCATGTGTCTGTAACCGTAAATTATACGAGCGTTAGTTCCTCTCATAAGCTTTTTTTGAGGTGTTTATCTACATACATCAGCTCTACATTTCTGAGACTCGTACGCCCTGAGCAGCCTTGCTGTGCTGTCTCTAAGCAAATCCAAATTTCTCATTAATTTATAATCTTTGCTATGAGAAATCATGTGTTGTCCAAAGACCATAAAATAAGGCGATTCACCAATCGACTGGTGTATATAATTACGAAGAGAGCTGTTGATACTACTTAAGAAGGTATCCCACTCACTCTATCATTACGAATATAGGTTCTTAAAACTGCATCAATAAAATGGTTTACTCTTTTAGCGGCGTTCGACTGAGATGCATAGGCTTCTCTAAATATATGTTAAACACCAAAACTTAGGAAATCGGAAGAAATCAAAGACACGGCTTTTAAATTGAGTACCATTGTCAATCACGACTATTTCTAGTACTCCAAATAATGAAAATAAATCTTCCCTCAGATAATCGATGGCCACTTTAGAGATGAACTTTTAAACGGATTTCAAGAAGTTGAATTTTGAAAAATTATCTTAAATGATCTGAAAATCAACAAACATCCTGGACCAATACCAATGACGTCGTATTCGTTGATCACCTTTCGCTGTGCCACAGTGTGCAGAGGATGGTTGGTCATAAGCTGAACATATCGCGCTATTTCGCAAAGACTCGGACACGAACAATCTCCACGATTCGAATTTTTGACTCGTTGAACTTATTTCGCAAAGCACAGTATTCTGCTGACTGAAATGCTTCAGATTGCAGACCCACTTCTGGTAAAACTTTAACATTTTAGTTAGCAATCCCGTCTACTGACTCAAACGAACAGGACAAGGCGTCAACTACCACATTTTGGATCCTCTTGCGGTGCTCAATATTGAAGCCGTAACCTTGGACTCTAATCGCCCATCGCGCTAACTGACCACTGCGGTCAGATTGGTCCATCAACCATCGAAGACTAGCGTGTTCGGTGACTAGAGTGAAACGATGACCGGCGATGTACATACGAATTTGTTTAATACCCAGAACCGCCAACACTCTTATTCCTTAACTGTATAATTACTCTGTGCATTTTTCAACTTTTTATACATGTACGATATTAGGCGTTCGTGACCGGACTCGTCCCACTGTGCAAGAATGGCACTTCTTATGCAGAAGCATCACACAGCAACATGACCGGTTTATCATACTGTGGATGAACCAGACTGGAGCTGAGCACAATGCGATCTTGATTTCTTCGAATGCAGCTTGAGTTTGATCATTTCAGGTGATCAACATTTTACCTAAAAGTTCGGTAAGGGGAAAAATGATCAAAGAGTATCCAGAAATAACGCTGGTACCATCCAGTCATTCCCAAAAACTATCTGAACTACTCCGAAGTTTTCGGAATCGGAAACTCTTTAATAGCATGAACTTTGTCGGGATTAACCTGCAGTGTCCCTTCGCCAGACAAAACTGACTCTTTTGAACATTTATTTCTTTCATAATTGAGTCCCAACTTCTGAAAGATGTAATAAATGTGACTCAAAACTATCGTACAATACAAGCAAATCATCAAGGTATACTAATACGTGTGAAACAGGTCTTATTGGGACTGTAAACGCTGTTTTAGCACGGGATTATCGATCTAAACAGATCTGCCAAAAGGCATTCTTGAGGTCGATTTTCGAAATGAATTATACAGGCGGAAGCCGACTCAGCAGTCCAGTCATGTTTGGAATAGGATAAGCATCCCTAATTGTGACTGCATTGAGATTTCGGGCGTCGAGACAGAAGCGCACTTTGCCAGGTTTTATGTGGAAGGTAATAGGAGATGACCATTATGCATCTCCATAATGCATAAGAGTTTTTCTTTTGCAGGAGAAAGAGGATAAAATCTTTGTTTGATGGGTTTTGCCTCGACAGTGTCAATTGCATGTTCGATTAATGTTGTTATGCCTCGTCCATTCGATGTAAAGAAGTCAATCACTGCTTTTTCTGGAATGAGAATAATTCAAATTTAGTTGAATCTTCGTCACGCTTTTCCGTTTATATTGCCAAAAGATGCAATAGATATACCAAATGTGTTCCAGAAATCCATCAGAAACACAAAGGCAAGCTGACTTTGGGATGAATTATAAGTCAGGGATATGTGGATTGGACCAGCAACAGATTGAGTTTGGCCTTCGGCCGTACGAACAAAGCCTTTCATTTGATCGATAATGAAGTTTTCTGACATAATTCGCTTGGCAGGATATCCGCCAATAACATAACGTTTTGTTGGTTTCGCTAGTTAATAAATCAAGGTAGTCCAGATCAAAAATTTCGATATTGATAAAAGGCTAAATATCATTGTTTTTATGGATCGCTTGCGTTGCCAAAAATTTTCGCAGAGAGGAACCAGACTTAAAAGATATATAATTCTTCAGCGTTAAATATTTCTGACTTACGCTTCTCGTACTCCCGAACTTGCACATGGTATGGCTTAAATATCAAAAGAGTAGATAATTCAGGGGATAAAGCTGATTTGTCTGGTAATGGGTAGAAGTGCCGAGATACATTTAAAGCTTGAAGAGAGAAAGAGGAAGAAAGACGAAAGAAAGAAAATTCCTGCGCAGGGACAAATATACACAGAATTTGTGATAAGCTATTTAGTTGTCGACTTAAGTATTAAAAATTAATACAAATTGCTTTAATTGTGGCTCCGCTGATCATATTAGGATACAATTTTTAAATGCGGAGGCCCCTTGCCTTCACATATAACCAAAAATGGTTCACAAACAATTCAAGGCGTGCAAGTGGTGAAAGATATTAAGCGAATCAAATTTGCGAACTTGAACAGATGCGACAATTTTGCGTTACTCAAAAAGGTGGTCAACGTTATTCTGAAAAGGTTTCCGTCCAGTAAACGTAATAAAACGCAGCCGCTATGTGCATTTGTTGGCAACGTACGTGTTGATGGAATCGAAGTACAGCAAAGATTCCTAATAATGCCGGAGAACAACAACGAAAGTGATGCCCTATGGGGTTTTGATTTCGCATGATAATTTTGCGTCACACTGAATGAGAAGTGATTCACGTATACGAAAGCGACAGCGCAGCCGGACAGCGCACAAATTCAAAGCGCTTGAGGAGGCGATCAAGAATCCAACCCGCTCGTAGGTCAGCGCACACTGTCCACCGAGAAGCCCAAGGCCGG
Organism: Drosophila hawaiiensis; assembly: GCA_037043685.1. Lineage (NCBI taxonomy): Eukaryota > Metazoa > Arthropoda > Insecta > Diptera > Drosophilidae > Drosophila > Drosophila hawaiiensis. The sequence goes on along the minus strand of JBAMBA010000072.1, from coordinate 780,942 downwards.
CAGGAAGTGAATGAATAAATTCTCGCGCAGCAATCGCTTCTTCATCGCCGAACATCAGGAACGCTACAAGGACGAGTCCTCGGCCTCCGGGAATATGGTGTCCAACAAGAAGACATCCACACAGTTGTCAATGGTTTGCGTGGATGTCAAAAAGAGCGGCAGTGAGCCAACCTCCCTAACAGCAGCAGCAGCAGCAGAGAGAGAAGCGGAGCAACACAACGAAAATGACTATATTTACAGATTTGCTGTGTGGATAGGTCCCAGAAAAACAACAAACGGCTTTTGAGAGCACCGCAGAACCAGTATGATCAAAGTCTGATTGAGATGCTTCGTGGCCTTACAAATATCGCTAGCATTTATACAGTTTTTTTTTTTTACATTTGTTATCATGATAAGCCAGTAATAATATCTTCTGAGTTTTTTTTTATTCCTCCGTGTGCATACAAGGGATCATCATGGGCCGCTTTAAGAATCGATATTATTAGAGGTTGTGACAACCTTGGAATATACCGCATGATCGGATCGATGATAAATTAATTAATTTTCAATGTTTAGGTCTGGCAAAGACTGGGTTGTGTGAATCTTGTTTTTATGGACTCGCAGGCTGAGGACATAGATTCTGTTAACTCTAAGTCGACTATTAAGCTGTGAAGTATAACGGAAGACAAATTTTAAGTATACATACTGCCAAGAGAGCCGCAAAGCACTCTTTCTAAGTGATCGTTTACTGCCTTTGGCACCGATTAAGTTTTTTTTTGATACAACTTCAATTGGCATTTCGTCACCCTCACTATTGGTCTGCATCAGCACAGCTCCAACTTCAGTATGACTAGCGTCACAATGTATTGAGAAAGGCTCAGCAAAATTTTGGACTATGCAATACTGAAGCCGAACACATGTCATTATTTAAGGATTCGAATGCCTGCTGGGCTTCTTCAGTCCATTCAAACTTTCATGTTGACTTAAAAGTATAAAAGATATCACGAGTTAAATGTGAGGCAACTATCGGCAGGACTTCGAGATGGCGATCGAAGGAATTTGAAACGAAGACTTCGTTAAGGTAAAAGCTTGTAATAAACTTTACTGTCGGCAATCTATTTAAAATCATATCGATTAACGGCTAGGGTATGCATCTTTTACGGTTACTTCATTCACCTTCCAGCTATCAATGCATAACCTAACTTTTCCGGTTTTTTCACTAATACGACTCGGGACGTCAAGGAGTTATTTGATTTCTGAATCACTCTAAGTTGAAGCATCTGATCTAGTACATCAGGTTTTCAGTAGCAAGCGACACTGCACAGTGACGCTGCTTAATAGGTTTAGCGTCTGCCACATCAATTACATGTGAAATTGATTTTGTCCTACCCAATCCTTTCTTAGAAGATTAAGGGAACAAGTTTATTATTTTCTGCACCAATTTTTGTTGTATTATAGTCAATTATCGCATTGTCGGATCATGTAGTGACGAAATAATCAAGCTTTGTGTCATTAAATGCAAAGTTAATAAATCAAAAACTACCCAAAAGTCAATTCCAATGTAAAGATCTGCAGCTAGGGAAGAATCTAAATAGGACAAACATTTTTTAGTCTCTCTCCTGCAAGTTACTCTTGAAAATACTTTGCCAACAATATTTTGGCATTTTCCGTCAGCCGTCCTTACTTTGGAGTTCATTGAGTTATATTTTAGATCTCCCGTTGTTCCAGTGTCCATATTATTGTTTTGCCAAGAAGCACTACCTGGGCATGAAGGCGAAATATTAATACTTTCATTTTTTTCCTTCTCGAAATTTTTAAACTGCAGTTTCTGCAACTGATCTTGTAGGCGAAGCCATAACGAAATACCTTGCGCTCTACCATACCCGCTTTTAACGCTTGGCAGTTGGACTAACTCTAAAACCTTCTGATAGGGCTTAAATTCGTTTGGTCGGCCATCGATTGTTGTATCGATTCCATTTTCGGCATAATTTCAATTTTGCGCACTTCGACCAGATCAAGATTTATAGCACGTTTGGCTTCAGCTCTTGTCTGAAGGGACTGAAATGTTGAGGGCCTTCTTGAATTTGACTTAGATGGTCAAGTGGGACTAAGATGATCAGTTGAAGAAGAAGTTAGTTGTGTCAAATTCTAATTGCAAACTAAACTCAACTCCTTTTTGTCGGCTATGGAATTAAAGCACGGTCGGTGGAAATAATGGCCACAAGAGGTTGGTACTAACTGAGCCTGGTAAGCTATTATTTCCGAACAAATGAAACAATGTTTGCCTGTCTCAGGAGTTTAAGTCACATTTTTTGAGACAGAACCAACTCTGTAAATGATTCGAGAAAACTGATTAAGTATAGTAAATCACTATTTAATATATACAATTAATGTTGATAGATATAAAGCAAAAGAAAAGTTTAAAATAAAAAAAAAATGTATGTAATCACGACATAGATAATACTATGAAACAGGAAAGAAACTATAAAGCGAATCAGGATTTATCTGTCATTAAGCGGCGGATTGCGAGTTGAAAAGTGATTAATCCCCGTCAAACGAAATTCCTTAAAGCTTCTAAAATGGATAAAAAGCGAAAGAGACTCCGGTATTTGCGTAAAACAGTCGTACCATAGTGAAATTATAGGGAAGACTGCAGCTGAATACTCCACAAATCCAATAAACAATCTATAAAATCATCAAAGTAATAATTAAACAAGATGTGAAAGCTATAAACTATTATCTCACAACAGAGCTAAACTAAGATACAATAAAAGTTATAACACATCCAGTAAGTCAAAGTCTATACCCATGATGAAGTCAAATGAATTGTCTTGGATCCATAGCATATAGTCAATAAAAGGAAGGGTTCCCTAAAGTTCCTTGCGCTACGTGCTCCCTGTGCACAATACTAATTAAAAGATATCGCGTGCAGCGGTAGATCGAACAAACTTGCTAGGAAGGGAAAATAAATGGAAAAGGATAATATAATATGGAGGCGACACTCAAGGAATGTCGTTGGTTGAGCTGGGCAGATCTAATTTCCACAGCAGATACCCACCCCACCAGGATCATCACGCATCTAAAAACAATAGCATTTGATGATCCGTAGGACAACAACTATTTAATTTATTCTATATACATTATGCGTTGCTTGTCTCCACAAAAAAAAATATATATATTCAGTTCTCAGGGCTTTTTTTTCTTTTTGCGGGATGCGTAGGTGACAGGGCTCTGCAGAATACTCACAAAAATATATTTACGCTTGCGTGCTCGTATATTTATGCATATAGAAAATGCTTGCGGCTGCTGGTAGAAATTAGATCAATATGATAATATTTTCGACTATAACTTGGGTCTTTCTTATGCGATGAAATTTGGGCAGTTGATCAAAATTAATATGCATGTGCGAATATTATGTATTATTTAGAAGATTCTGCCTTTAAAATTGTAGCATTTATTGCTATCGGAAATTTAAATGTATCGATATTCGAGAATAAATAAAGCAAACTAAATCGGCGCAGAGTATTCGAGAACCTACATTCTAAATTTGAGATTATCTAACAGATGTGAGATCTGCGTATTCATGCAGACAGACAGACATATATGTACTTTGTGGGGTCGGAGATGCTTCCTTCTGCGTGTTACATACATTTACCCATTTTTAATGGGTTCAGAGTATACAATACACAAAGTCCAAGTCGATGGAACTTGCAAACCCAGTACTTTCGGCAGACAGAATCGGTAAAAATTGTCGATAAGTAAAATTGTAAGAACCCTAACAAAAACGGCTCGACTTTGTTCTACTTTATCTCAAAGAGGGTGTCGGCAAAATCTCGGCCTGTTATACGAAAAACCACAGCATAACCTTAGGCATAACATTTTAGCAACTTAGACAAGCGCACTACAATATGTATCTTTTGTATTCATTGTAGTTTGCTCATTCACTTACATCGGACAACATTAAAGAAAGTCATCCATTTAATCATGGCATTGGGAGTTATTAGTGGTAGCATTAGTAGAAAAGCCACCCATATAATAGCCATATCTTGAAGAACATTGCAGCATAATATTTATAAGGGATAGGTCGCAAACAGGGTATCAAACCGAAACGAATTTAAATTTAAATTCGCGTTCCGGTACCTGTTATCATTTTAGAAGAAAAGACTAACTTTGGACATAAATAATATGTCATATTGCTCGGTCAGGTTTTTAAATACAATTGAGGTGTCAGCAGGTGGGCTGATATGTGCTAGGGTTAAAAATTAAAAAAAAAATGAAGTTGTGCAATCCAAAGTGACTTGTAGAAGAAAGAATGTCTGACTCCATAAATTTTATATATATTCTGGATCAGGAAAAATCTGTATGAACAAGCGAATATCAGAGACATTAGGAGCTAGCGACTTCAAATTTAGAACACAGTTCTCAAATACCAGCTTGAACACAGGTACAGACACTTACATACAAAAGTTACGGCATCGGCCAGTGTAATTTCGAATGTATTAAACGGGCATCAAAATAACGAACTGAAAATTATGCAAACTGAGTAATGGAAACTATCGAAAATTGTACACAAAATAAATTATATATAATAAATAGTCCGACATAGAAATGTAAGAAACATTTTAGCACACGTAGCGGTTGAGTTTGTTCGAGATTGTTTTATGTTATAGTATATACTTTAGCTAAACAAGTAGTTGAATTTAATAATTTATGGAAAAATTATAGGAGTGTCACTATTGGCAAAAACAAATGTTTTTTATACAGTAAATTATGTATGTACCGATAGAAAGTGTGGTTTACTTTTTCTCCACATGCGTTGACATGCGAAAGAGAATATTAAAATTCCATTAATTCTATTTAATATTTCTGTCCAAGATAATGATAAAATCTATATATAATATTTATATATATATATATATACATGTATATAAATTTTCATAGAACAGCTTTGACTGTATTTTGATCTTAAGATTTTATTTAGGAGCATTGAAAATATACCATAACGTTTTTTGACAGCCGTTCTAGCTTGCCTAAGATAAGAACTCAAAGTTGTGCAAGTATCTGTTAATTACACTTAACGACTTTTTAAGTACAGAATTCAATAAATTATCTATAATGTGAGAACGAACTACTAGTAGAAGCGAATTTTCACGTTATAGATAATTTATTAATTAACATTCACATTATTATTTTCCTTCTGATTAGAGATACAAATCGTTAAAAATTTTGGGCCGATTGCATTTTTATCGGAGTCCCAATCCTTGCGATACATATTGGACCATTTAACGTCTTAATACACCCAGCTATTTTATATAATTAATTACATTTTAAATTTTAACTTAGCTGCTCCTTTTAAATTTAAGTCAATTATTTGTAATTCTATTTTATTTTATTTTATTTTTAACTTTCCAAATTTGTTTTTTTATTTAATTGAATCTATATTATCTAAATAAATAAATGAATAGGAAGTTAACTAATTTTCACATGCTCTTCATCATTAATATTTGATATAATTACAAATTAATATTAAAACTTCGGGTACTTTATTTTTATTCCCTAAAAAATAGTAATTATTAGCAAAAAAAACGTATTTCTATATATATATATATATATACATATATGCCCAGCGGTACTTGTGCAACTGATAATATTAAATTTTAAATTTATTTTATTGATTTACTTCGATTATTTTAGGCTGCAGAATATATAAATTTATATAATTATATAAATAATGGCTAAACCAATTGAAAGAAAACTTTTCCAAGTGCACTCAGCTAGAACCAGATTTTACAGCTCTTTCTTTTATTGCAAATAAGTTTGATGCACCAGTGTCAGGGGCACTAATGTAGCTAACTGAGGCAGTGATGAGGACAAAATTCAAACATGTCGAACACGTTGTAATTTCTATGCAAATTTGCAACCGGGTTTGAGAAGAGCTAAGCAAGAAACTGCATTCTTATCTTTGAAGAAGCTCCAGCCAAGCAGCCTCTGCGCCTATAAATTGCTGCGTCCCATTGCACAATTACTGCAGTCTTCCTGCAAGGGTTATTCAGTGCAAATCGTCAGAAATTAGCTGTACCTTCTATATACGCATCAATACAGAAAATGTGTATCTTAAGCCGTCGGGGACTTGTAGTCTTGCTGCAGTTCTTACTGCTGGCAGCCAAACAGGCGAGTGGACAATTCAACTACGACCAACAAGGCAGCGATTGGGAGGGAGCATGCGAAACCGGCCAAAGTCAATCTCCAATTAGATTGGAGGACAACACTGTGAGTAGCATAAGCCTTGACAATACTGGACGATTTTTAGAAAAGTAACCTTTTCACAGGCTATTCGCAAACCCTTTCCGCGAATTCGATTCACGAACTACAATCGGGCCTTGCAGTCACCGCTGATGATAACAAACAATGGACATACAGGTGTGCAATAATTTTGATTTATCAGTGCCTTAATTACAGTATTAAAGTGTACTTCAGCGAACATTGTTTTGCCGCCCACAAATAACGGACAGCGTGCTTTCATCGAGGGTGGCCTGTTGCCAGGCACTTTTGAAGCGCAGAGCGTGCACTTCCATTGGGGATCGGCCAACAGTCGTGGATCCGAGCATCTCATCAATGGTCAACGCTACGACGTCGAAATGCATATTGTTCATAAGAATGTTCGTTATGCCACGGTAGCCGAAGCAAGTTTGCGTTCAGATGGTCTTGCCGTCTTGGGAGTCATGCTTTCGGCTGTACCTTCACTGATCTCGACGCATTTTGGCCTTAACCGAATCTTAGATCGATTGCCTCAAGTTATTGAATACCAATCAAGTACAACGATAGCTGGGCGATTAACGATGAACGATCTATTGGGAGACATTTCTACTGGAAGGTTTTACTCATATAATGGTATGCGTTCAACGAAGATTTTTCACTCTCACTATATATATATTATGTACTCCATATTGTAAAACAGGCTCACTGACTACGCCTGACTGCGCCGAATCTGTTACTTGGACTGTGTTCTCGGATTCTGTGAGACTACCTAGACGACAGATCGCCAAATTATGGGATTTGCTAGACGAACGCAGTCTTCCTTTGATAAACAACTACCGTAGTCCGCAGGAAATAAATGGAAGGCCAATCTTCCAGAGAACTCTGATATAAATTTCAAAACGGATTTCACTAAAAATACAAAATTATCGACTACTATTATTACTGGCAAAAAAAAAAAAAAAAACAAAAACAAAATACCAACCAAATAAATTTGACATATGCACTTTAAAAATTTGAAAGTAAGTTTATAGTTTAGAAATGAATTGTGTACTTCAAAATTTTCCAAGGGGTAGCCATATTAACTAGGAGGAAGGAAATGGGGTCAATTAAGAGAAGGATGCGAGCGAGGAAGTTAAGTCTCAGGTGTTTGACATAAACTCTATACTTGAAGTTCGGTCCGATCAGTTCGGGGTTCCTTAAAGATCCTTGCGCTACGTGCTCGCTATGCACAATACTAATTAAAATATATCGCGTGCGGTTATAGTTCGAAAAAATTTGTTTTTTTTTTTAATATAATTTGTTTGCACCAGACTCAAAATGGTTCATATTTTGATTTCACTTTATATGCACTTGGATAATTGTAATAATAAATGAATTTAATTTTTAATTAGTTATTATTAAATTTTGTTTATGTTTTATGTTACAAATAATAAAAAAAAATATTCAATACACTATTAAAAATGAGTTGAGGTTATGCAAATTGTATGCATATATGCCGGATCGCTTGATGAATCGACACTGTAGACGTAGGGGAAGCCTCAATCCTCACCATACCACCGTGGTGCAGCGGTGACTGTACCGTGGAGCCGAGCTGGCGATGGCGGTTGGCGCTGGAAAACTGCCCTTGGCTGTGCCAAAACATATGTATTTTTTTCAGCAGTTAAATCGGTCACGTTTTATTATCATATTTATATATATTTAGTGATAATATATTTATTATAGTTATTTAAGTTCATAGTTTTTTTTTTCTCGTTTAACGGCAAATCTTTGTAGCTGATTGCACTAATGGTTAACGCCGATGAAACATTTTGGAATATATTTTCCACACGAAATAATTTTCATTTGTTTGTCGGAGACGCACTTGCCCACAAAGAATTTTTGGCCGGTTGCAATTATATTATTCCTTCAGTTAAAAAAAGAAGTTCGGGTTAAGGATGATGTCCATCGCGTCCACGTGTAACTTTTCTATATCCACGAAACAGAAAAAAAAACAAAAGTCGATGGGACTCGCATGACCATCCCTTTTGGTAGATAAAAACGCAAGGGCAGCTATCAGAAAATTTTTTAATCAACTTACCAAAAAGGGCTCGACATTATATTATATCTCAAAGAGGGCATCGGCACAAGCTCGGCTTGGTATTAAAAAAAACCGAAGCATATTCGTAGGCATAACATTTTATTAACTTAGACAAGCGCACTACAATATGTATCTTTTGTATTCATGGTAGTTTGCTCATTCACTTACATCTGACAACATTAAAGAAAGTCATCCATTTAATCATGGCATTGGGAGTTATTAGTGGTAGCATTAGTAGAAAAGCCACCCATATAATAGCCATATCTTGAAGAACATTGCAGCATAATATTTATAAGGGATAGGTCGCAAACAGGGTATCAAACCGAAACGAATTTAAATTTAAATTCGCGTTCCGGTACCTGTTATCATTTTAGAAGAAAAGACTAACTTTGGACATAAATAATATGTCATATTGCTCGGTCAGGTTTTTAAATACAATTGAGGTGTCAGCAGGTGGGCTGATATGTGCTAGGGTTAAAAATTAAAAAAAAATGAAGTTGTGCAATCCAAAGTGACTTGTAGAAGAAAGAATGTCTGACTCCATAAATTTTATATATATTCTGGATCAGGAAAAATCCAACCATGTCCATCTGTACGAACAAGCGGATATCAGGGACATTAGGAGCTAGCGACTTCATATTTGGAATACAGTTCTCAAACACCAGCTTGAACACAGGTACAGACACATACATACAAAAGTTACGGCATCGGCCAGTGTAATTTAGAATGTATTAAACGGGCATCAAAATAACTAACTGAAAATTATGTAAACTGAGTAATGGAAACTCTCGAAAATTGTACACAAAATAAATTATATATAATAAATAGTCCGACATAGAAATGTAAGAAACATTTTAGCACACGTAGCGGTTGAGTTTGTTCGAGATTGTTTTATGTTATAGTATATACTTTAGCTAAACAAGTAGTTGAATTTAAAATTTTTTTGTATAAATTATAGGAGTGTCACTATTGGCAAAAACATATGTTTTTTATACAGTAAATTATGTATGTACCAATAGAAAGTGTGGTTTACTTTTTCTCCACATGCGTTGACATGCGAAAGAGAATATTAAAATTCAATTAATTCTATTTAATATTTCTGTCCAAGATAATGATAAAATCTATAATAATATTATATATATATATATATACATGTATATATATATATATATATATATATATATATATATAAATTTTCATAGAACAGCTTTGACCGTATTTTGATCTTAAGATTTTATTTAGGAGCATTGAAAATATACCATAACGTTTTTTGACAGCCGTTCTAGCTTGCCTAAGATAAGAACTCAAAGTTGTGCAAGTATCTGTTAATTACACTTAACGACTTTTTAAGTACAGAATTCAATAAATTATCTATAATGTGAGAACGAACTACTAGTAGAAGCGAATTTTCACGTTATAGATAATTTATTAATTAACATTCACATTATTATTTTCCTTCTGATTAGAGATACAAATCGTTAAAAATTTTGGGCCGATTGCATTTTTATCGGAGTCCCAATCCTTGCGATATATATTGGACCATTTAACGTCTTAATACACCCAGCTATTTTATATAATTAATTACATTTTAAATTTTAACTTAGCTGCTCCTTTAAAATTTAAGTCAATTATTTGTAATTCTATTTTATTTTATTTTATTTTTAACTTTCCAAATTTGTTTTTTTATTTAATTGAATCTATATTATCTAAATAAATAAATGAATAGGAAGTTAACTAATTTTCACATGCTCTTCATCATTAATATTTGATATAATTACAAATTAATATTAAAACTTCGGGTACTTTATTTTTTATTCCCTAAAAAATAGTAATTATTAGTAAAGAAAAACTTATTTCTATATATATATATATATATGCATATATGCCCAGCGGTACTTGTGCAACTGATAATATTAAATTTTAAATTTATTTTATTGATTTACTTCGATTATTTTAGGCTGCAGAATATATAAATTTATATAATTATATAAATAATGGCTAAACCAATTGAAAGAAAACTTTTCCAAGTGCACTCAGCTAGAACCAGATTTTACAGCTCTTTCTTTTGTTGCAAATAAGTTTGATGCACCAGTGTCAGGGGCACTAATGTAGCTAACTGAGGCAGTGATGAGGACAAAATTCAAACATGTCGAACACGTTGTAATTTCTATGCAAATTTGCAACCGGGTTTGAGAAGAGCTAAGCAAGAAACGGCATTCTTATCTTTGAAGAAGCTCCAGCCAAGCAGCCTCTGCGCCTATAAATTGCTGCGTCCCATTGCACAATTACTGCAGTCTTCCTGCAAGGGTTATTCAGTGCAAATCGTCAGAAATTAGCTGTACCTTCTATATACGCATCAATACAGAAAATGTATATCTTAAGCCGTCGGGGACTTGTAGTCTTGCTGCAGTTCTTACTGCTGGCAGCCAAACAGGCGAGTGGACAATTCAACTACGACCAACAAGGCAGCGATTGGGAGGGAACATGCGAAACCGGCCAAAGTCAATCTCCAATTAGATTGGCGGACAACACTGTGAGTAGCATAAGCCTTGACAATACTGGACGATTTTTAGAAAAGTAACCTTCTCACAGGCTATTCGCAAACCCTTTCCGCGAATTCGATTCACGAACTACAATCGGGCCTTGCAGTCACCGCTGATGATGACAAACAATGGACATACAGGTGTGCAATAATTTTGATTTATCAGTGCCTTAATTACAGTATTAAAGTGTACTTCAGCGAACATTGTTTTGCCGCCCACAAATAACGGACAGCGTGCTTTCATCGAGGGTGGCCTGTTGCCAGGCACTTTTGAAGCGCAGAGCGTGCACTTCCATTGGGGATCGGCCAACAGTCGTGGATCCGAGCATCTCATCAATGGTCAACGCTACGACGTCGAAATGCATATTGTTCATAAGAATGTTCGTTATGCCACGGTAGCCGAAGCAAGTTTGCGTTCAGATGGTCTTGCCGTCTTGGGAGTCATGCTTTCGGCTGTACCTTCACTGATCTCGACGCATTTTGGCCTTAACCGAATCTTAGATCGATTGCCTCAAGTTATTGAATACCAATCAATTACAACGATAGCTGGGCGATTAACGATGAACGATCTATTGGGAGACATTTCTACTGGAAGGTTTTACTCATATAATGGTATGCGTTCAACGAAGATTTTTCACTCTCACTATAGATATATTATGTACTCCATATTGTAAAACAGGCTCACTGACTACGCCTGACTGCGCCGAATCTGTTACTTGGACTGTGTTCTCGGACTCTGTGAAACTACCTAGACGACAGATCGCCAAATTATGGGATTTGCTAGACGAACGCAGTCTTCCTTTGATAAACAACTACCGTAGTCCGCAGGAAATAAATGGAAGGCCAATCTTCCAGAGAACTCTGATATAAATTTCAAAACGGATTTCATTGAATATACATTTGATTCAACCACTACTACTGGCAAAAAAAAGAAGGAAAACAATCAAACAAAAAATACCAACTGAATAAATTTGACATGTGCAGCTAAAAATTCGAAATTGAGTTTAACATATTTTTTATTTGTTTCTTAGCAAAACCCAATTAAAACCACATACATATTCATTTAGATAAGTCGGTACAGATTTCGAAATGAATGGTGTACTTGGAAATTTTACAAGGTTACGCCATTTTAACTACGATCAAAACGGAAAGGACTGGAATGTAAACGCTGGCAGACAACAATCGCCCGTTTCTCTATCTACAGGCAAAGTAAGTGCTTCACACAATATTTACATTCTTTAAATTGCATAAGTAATTTAAATATTAGGCGGTCAGGTCAACGGCGTCAGAGTTAATCTTCATTAACTACAACAAGGCCTTGTCCCGTCCCCTAAAACTGACCAACAATGGGCATACCCTGAAGATGTCAATACCCTGCGCAGAAGACTGTAGTCAACCAGCGGTTTGCGGATGTAAACTCAAAAGTATCTACAAGGCTGTGCAGCTTCATTTTCATTGGGGTTCGCCAGAGAGGAAGGGATCTGAACATTCGATAAACTGTACGCGATATGATGCTGAACTGCATATTATTCATCAAAATATAGCATACGCTCTCAAGGAGAATGCCCTGCGCTCCTCTGATGGGTTTGTTGTACTGGCAATAATGGTCAATATTGTTGAGGTAAGCCTGTCTTCAATATATATATTTATGACTCTTACTACTACTAGGTCACTATAAGTTCATTGTAAATTATACATACAGTCAAAGGCCGTGTAGTTCTTTTCGGTACAACAATTGATACCACTATCCAGTGGTATCCCAGAATGAACTCCGCTTCATAGGGTGTTGTTTTACGACCTTTTCATCACCAAACTTTTCTATATATCTTCCGTCAGTCGTGTTTTTGAAAACTGTTCATTCAATTTGTATTTTTCTTTTCTTTAATATATTGATATAATCAATAATATAAAATAGGGATATGTATATAATGTTAGCTGATATCGTTGCTAGCTTTATGCAGATGTATACGCTTAAAATGTCTTCTTTATATAAAAACTAGCAACGACGAATTGAGTTTTTTCAGTAGGAATTCTGATTCTTATATCGCAGACTTCTGCCTTTTTTTATAATGTCTTCATTTTTCTGTCTCTTTGAACTATTTCTGCAACCCTAAATATAACTTTGTTCACTATTGGTCGGAGGTACTCTTTTCTCTATATTCTTAAATGTTACATATTAATACACCCCAGCCAAAAATGTTCTTAACTTTTTTTGCTTTATTGTTTTATTTTTTTCAATTACTGTCCATTTTAATTTGTAATATATTTATGGAATTTTTGTTTTGTTTTAAATATTTAAATTTATAGAAATGTTATTTACTATTCTAATTCAGTCTTGGTGGGCTTTTTCTATTTAGTTTTTAATTTTTTTTATTCCGAATTTTGTATATTTTTGTTTAATATTATCATAAAAAACAAATTTGTACATATATATACTAAAACAATAAAACAACATGTAAAAATACTAGTATTAAATAAACGTATGTATTTGTGATATTTAGTGTCCCACAATAAAACCACGGGTCCTAAACGAAGTCTTCAACAAATCGAGTTTTGTCAGGAATTTCAATAAAACTTCAACAATTGAAGGAACATTTTCATTAAATGATATTTTGGCTGGAGTAAAATGCAACGAATTTTTTACCTACAAAGGTTTGCAAGTCAAATCGAGAATGGATGCCGTAATTGCACTTTTCATTTTAGGATCACTGACAGCACCACCATGTGCAGAGGTCGTCAACTGGTATGTGTTCCCAAAGCCTGTAGAAGTATTAAAAACAAATGTAAGCTGCAAGTCCTTCCAAAATATATTTAACCGTTAATAAAAACATTATTATAGCTACAAAACCTCTGGTTGTTGGCAGACGACCGTGGCAAGCCTTTGAGAAACAATTTTCGTGTTTTGCAAAGCCTCAACAATCGTCCAGTATATTATAGAACCGAAAATGCTACTTAACAGTGGACAAACAATATTCAAATGCATCTGATAGCGCTAACAGCCTGTTGCATCGATAGCTATCGACTTATTTAATTGCATCGCAACCTCATTAATCACATTGTGTTATCGATAATAAAGTTCCTGCACTGTAGACATAAGGACTCGATTATTGCAACAGTATATTTTACGAAAGCTCGAAACCTAAAATCCAATTTTCCAGTTTGACGAAAGAAGATCGTGAGTTGACTCAGTAAAAAAGAAAAGCAATGAATGCAATATTTATCCACTCAAGCCCCAAGCACACGTAAAGCAGCGATAACCAATTAAAGCAAAAACGAATTACGCTTGGAAGATGCTTTCATAAAAGCATCTCAAAATATGTAACGTGTCATTCCACTATAATAAGTACACCGATGTGTTACAAATATTAATAAGCAACTCATAAAAGAGAGCACAAGATTGGAGGATGAAGTGCGAGGATGTCAGGAAAGTGATAAGCTTCCCATAGTTTACTCCAAGAATTATTCCGTGCGCTTCGCTGGCCTCGAGAAGCTTCATCCATTCGATGCAGCCAAGGGCAAGCATATACAACAGGTCAATACAAATATTATGTGCATAGATAGATAAAACACATTCTTATTTATACAACATTATTCAGCTGCTCTGCGATGAGTTGTCGCTGAATGCCGGCCAATTCTACGACCCCGTCGAGATTACCAAGGAGCAACTGCGTCGAGTGCACACTCGAAAATATTTAAAGTCCCTCAAATGGAGTGCCAAGGTCGCCTGCATTGCCGAGGTGCCGGTCATGATCTTTATGCCCAATTTCACGGTGCAAAGCGGATATTTGCGTCCGATGCGTTATCAGGCATCCGGCTCAATATTGGCTGGTAAACTGGCCTTGGAATATGGCTGGGCTATCAATTTAGGCGGTGGATTCCATCACTGCTGCTCTTACAAAGGTGGTGGCTTTTGTCCCTATGCTGATATAACATTGCTGCTCGTCCGCCTCTTCGATTTGGAGCCGACGAGGGTGCGCAACGCAATGATCGTGGATCTGGATGCTCATCAGGGCAATGGTCATGAGCGAGATTTTATGAACACGGACTCTGTATACATCCTGGACATGTACAACGCATTCGTCTACCCAATGGATCACGAGGCCAAACTGAGCATACGCTGCGGTGTCGAGCTAAAGCATCTAACCGAGGATGCCTACTATTTGAGGCAACTGAGCCGATGCCTGCTGCAAGCGCTAACTGAATTCAAGCCAGACATTGTCATATATAATGCCGGCACCGATGTCCTCAAGGGAGATCCCCTTGGCAATTTAGCTCTAACTGCCGAGGGCGTCATCGAGCGAGATCGCTTAGTCTTTAGCACATTTCGTTCTTTGAACATACCTGTCGTCATGCTCCTCAGCGGTGGCTATATGAAGTGCTCCAAGCGTGTCATAGCTGACTCCATTGTTAATCTTCAGAGGCAGGGCTGGCTATGTGTACATTAACTTAACTTATTAATATGCAAATTTTGGTCTTTGTTAGAACGATTACTCCTTAAATAAGGAGCACTGTGCGCTGTGATGAATTGCTAACTAAGAATAAATAATATAGATTGGCTTAAACGTATTTCACTTTATTTGTCTAAGCTAAGATCTTTTCAATACACGAATAAATTTAGCAGGAAATGCGTTAATTTTCATTTTATATTAATTTCAATTAATTATTATTTTCAATGTCAATCTAAAACCAAACTCCTGTACGCCAATTCCATATTAGAATTAAATACAGTCTTTAAGAGTAAAAATTGAAATTGGCGTATACTTTTTATTTATTTATTATTATTATATATATATTATATTATACACGAATAAATTTCGATCTCAGGATATGCGTCCCTTTTGCTGTAATATTAATTTAAATTGAGAAAGTATTTAGAACCGACCGGCTGTATGCACTAAATACAGACTTAATTCTACCGCAAATTATTAACGATTATACAAATAAATCAGATTAGTTGCTAGTTGCGTTTTAAAAATACAAAAATACATATAAATAAATCTTTATTTACGCGTTCTTAACGTAACTAATTGGAATATCAATGTAGTGTCTTTTCGTTAGAGGTTTTACGATATCGTGGGCATTTGGCTTGTATATGCGTATTTTAGTCTATATCATACAAGATAAAGAATATATATAAAAAAGAAACCGATCTTCTTGTGTGTCGTTCTAGACAGTGTAATTACAATTGTTATTTCAGAATCAAGCGCACATTCTTCCTGTTTGTTTGCGATTAATTTTACTTGCCCTCTTGCAGCTTTCAATCACATTAAATAATTCATGTGCTTCTGTGTTTGTCTTGTCCTGCCACTAACAAGGCGTTGGCGTTGGCAAACTAGAATTGCAAGTCAAACGATGTTAATATTTATAAATAAATTAATTATGAGCTAATCGGACTGCTCTTAGTATTTTGAAGTGAGATTTGCATGCACAGCTTGTTTTTTTTGTTTTTCTTTTTTTTTTTTTTTGTTGAAGGGCCAAACAGTTGAAAAACATCAATTAAATAATCTAAAAATAATATAAAATAAATTGAAGATTAACAAATAAGGAATGAAAAGAGGGCAGATAGCATTATTGTGGAACAACGACCATGTCCAAGGAGAAACCACTTTCTATACATGAAGATATATATGAATGATGAATATAAAGAGAAAAACTTACGCCGCGTTGCTTGCCGGGACATCCTCGAAAAGGACCTCCCAACGCGAACTGATAATATATATCAAGCAGAAGGATATTATGAAGACGACAATGCCAATGCTTAGAGTGGTTATCTCATGCACATTGGATGGACGTAAAAAGATGCGTGCGCTGAGCAGCGACCACGTTGATTCAGTCCACGTTGAGTAATCACCTGAACGCCAATCATAGTCTGCAAAACAAAGATCAAAGATCAACGTTAAATTGCAGCCAGTGAGTATCTCCGTATACTTACTGTCAATCAGAAATGCCGGACTCAGGGCATGTGTGTAATTCTGCGTTGTCAGTCGACACTCGCCGGTACCATTTAGTCCGGCAAAAAAGAACAGTGGCAATTGAGTACAATTTTCCTTGGACACAGCTGGCTGAGGATGCGAGAGCAAATAGCCAAGCATGCGATATGTCCAACCCGACGACTCCTGCGAACCACCTTGCACACTTATGTACCTAAATAACGAGCAGACGATTAATCCATGTTTATACATTTTAAATAATTGAAATTCTCACCGCATGGGGGCTGCTGTCGGACCTGCTGGACTATTTGGAGAGGAGGCAGCTTTGAACAGCGGGCAGTCGGAGGACTGCAGGAAACAGTAGAAGAACTCATCGGCCAACAATGGATTTGCCACCAAGCTGCCCTGGTACTGCTTGCCCGAAATGATCTCATATAGTGTCATCGCCACAATCGAGGAGACATTGCGCACCCTCATTTGCAGGGCGCTGCTGTTGAAGATATTCGCTGTGTCGCCCATATCGGCCAGAGTTGTATAATCCTTGCTGGTATTGGCATACGTAAATTCCACATTCTCCAGATCATCGTAGATGGAATGATAGTACCTATTGCTAGGCACTGAGTTTAGGATTAGCACCGGTAATTTGGGATCGTAACGCAAAAAAGATTGCGCCGATGTCGGCGGAATATGATAGCCGACATTGGACTCAATATTGACGGTGAAATTGTAGCGTGGACTCTTCGCATATCGATTGAGCTGTTGCAGCAATTGATTGGCCAGCGGTGTTGAGGTCAGCGTGTGCAGCTTTATGTTTGCTATATCGTCGAGCGCACCAATATCGAGAATAAACTCAATGTTCTCCAACGAAATAGGTGCAGTGTGTGTGGAGGGCGAGGGAAACGCCAAATGTTCCATATCGTAAACAAATCGTTGCGAGCCAATGTAATCATAAGATTCGCCATCAAATGCCACAAACAGTACATTCCTCTGGCGGTCAATCAGTGCACCCGGTGAGGGCAGAAGCAGGCGCAGCATATGCGCCACCTGCGTCAGAATTGCCAGACCGACAAGTGAACCCATCGCACCCATGCCTAGAAGAGATTCACTGTGAGTAATTGCTAATTATTGCTTGCGTTGCCTACGCACCCAATCCATCGAACATGCTGGTCGTGTCCAGACGACAGGAGACAATGATGAACTTCTCGCTGCGTGCAACATTGACTTCAACATTCTCGGGCGCATTACGTGGGTACAATGTGGCATATACATTGCGACCCTCCATGGGATCACAGTAGCGGCTGCCGCCAAGATTATTGATGAAGTTCGTCCGTCGTATGCATACCTCCGAGTTAACGGCGGCCGACATAAACGCCTTGACTTCGACGGCACAAAGGCTGCGCAGCGCATGCGACTCATAATTGAAATTGTTGAACTTCTCGAAGCAATCCTCCAGCTTGAGAATGTCCTTGAACTCACCGATGTAGTAGATGGGAAATGGGAAATCCTCGTGCAGCAGGCCAGTGCCCCAACGATTCCAAGTGTTGGCCACATTGCCACTGGCATCACACGTTGCCGTCTCGCTCATGCTCCGGTTCAATTTGAGGCCACTATACTGATTGGGACAATTGAGCTCATGCGAAAATTGTTTCATTTTATCGGTGCGATTTATGAGCAGCACAACGGATATGATCTTTGGACCGGCCTCCTTCAGGCGGAGCAGATTCGCCCGCGTAAACAGATGTGGGGGGATCAGAGGCGCATATGGCGGCGACGGGGGACTATTGAGCAAGAATTCCAAATCCGCATCGACGTTAACCAAATGCAGCACGCCAACTGAACCCGAGTAGGTGGCTGTGGTGCAAAACAAATGATTATTCTTTTGGCCATGGACACCCTCTCCGCCCACCAGATACTCACAGGAGCAGCCAGTTTGATGTGTGCCGTTCAAGCGTCGAAAGCAGCTGGCGCCTAAAATTGGCTCGTACATTTTATCGCGCGTTCGTTCGCTGAAAACTGCAAGCCACAAGTAAAATAAAAAAAAAGAATAAGCTGAGTCAGCAAAGGGATTGTGTTTTTTTTTTTTTTTGTATTGAATTCTTTTTGTTACTTACCAGTGGCAGTGCTTTGCAGAAACAACAGCAGCCATATCGCAGCAGCTTTCTTTTGTGGCGCCATTAAAATCGACCCTATTATTATTATTTTCGCCCGTCTTCAAATGACAACAATGAACTAACTGCACATATGGATGAGTGATACTTTTGTGCGGTATTTTCTCGTACGCATTACGTGTCACGACTTTCTCACTGCCGGCCGCTGGCCACAGTTGTTTGACAATATTAGCGATATTCTTCGATAACCCTAATTGAGTGAAATCGAAGAAATTTGTAATTTCAATTGTTATTGCTAAATATATGCATTTAATTAGCGTTTATCCTTTTTCTTATAAAATATAACATTTAGTCGGATTTTTATTTCGAACTTTTTCCAAAAAATAAAAAGTTTATTGATTATATAATATATACATATATTATACCCAGGTTGAGAAATTTTAATGATCTTCGCTATTATGTAGTTTAGGGAGTCGACCAATATCAATAATTAAATTCTGATGACATTAATAGGAAAATCTCCTTTCAATTCTTAGCTGTGATATATACATATATTATATAGATAACAACAGAAATTTCTAAAAGTGTAATAATCTAAGCAAATATTCATGCACGAAATGAGTCGTTCCTCGTACTGCAAAAATTATGTGTCACTGTCGATATTATCGATGCTTTGCGTGTGGTAAAACTATCGATTCTTTCACAATCGCCGTGATTTGTTTTTATTTCGCTTATTTTTGAGTTTGATTTTGTATTTGGATTTTAAAATTCTAGACAATATTTAATGTTAGTCGTTAATAATTAATAGGTCTAAAGGCTAATTAATTAATTCAACTTTGCTAAAACAGCGAATCCTCGGCTCGAATATATTCGCCAATGTCAGATTGATGAAAACAAACCGTGGTCAGAGGATCAGCAGTTTTGCACTCAGTTGTGGAGCGTGCGAGGACCCCAAATCCCAGTGCCAGATCACTCATGGAGAACACAATGACGCCCTGATATTGACCAGCGTTCTCCGTGATGCGACCCAGTCCCGATTTGGGGATGTGATTGCCGTAGAGGAACTGCTGCTCGTAAGAGGGCTTCACCCAAATCTTGTACTGCGCATAGGGTGCCAAATAATAGAGGGCCGTAATGTGGAACTTCAGCTTGTTCGTCTTGGAGAACTTGCCGAAGCAGGTCCCGACGCAGACGAGCTGCTTGTAGCCGAAGCACTCGCTTAGCTTCAAGATGCGCTCGGAGACATAGTAAATGCGGTCTCGATGCTCGCGGAAACAATATGTACCATCGGGGCGATCAATTAATTGTTGCACATTTGGCCCAATGCTGAATGGGAGCAGAAACTCATTAATAATAATCGTTTTATTGTTGTCCTCGGCACTTACTATTTGGCAAGCTTCTCAAAGAGAATTTTTGTACGTTCGTCCGTTAATCGTTTCATTGTGTTCAACTGTAAAAATTTATGAACGCGGCACAATATAAAAAATGTGTTCTTCAAAATAGTACTAAAAAATAACTTTGCAGCACACGCTGCGATTGCAGTGCTCGATAACGACGCAATTTGATGAATTTTTAACACCGATATCTGTCCCCGATATCTTCGCCCCGATATGCACTGTTTGCTTCTTTTGCGTTAACATTATGTTATTATGTCTGTTTCTCTATATTCTTGGTTTTGTTTTGATTTATTATAAAATAAATTATTTAAATAAATAATTGAACTAATTTGTATTGAGTGTACCTGTTTCCTTTTTTTCGCAAATAACGCTTTCAAGTATTGGAGTTGTATGCAAATTTAATTAACAATCTATTTGAGTAGATGCGAAAACGCACATTCATCTCGGATGATCGGTGCAAAAATGAACAGGATTTATGTTTAAAAACGACACATTTTCAGAATTTACAAATAATTCAAAAATCTGCTAAATTCAAATAAGTTTGATCAACATCAATATCAGAAAAGCTTAAAATATCTGACATGTGAAAGGTACAAGTTTTTTATTATTCTATAAAATGTATTATTATGTTGCTTGCGGTTGGGTTAAAAGGATTTGATTAAGAAAGGACACATTTTGTTCGATATTATAATGATATAGTTTTGACCAAGATGTCGTGACTGGATAGACTTTTTATTTTGAATGTGGTGATTGCTTTTGATTCAAATGCGGCTTTGTCTTGATTTCAAATTGATCTTGTAAATATATTTTGCATTTAAGAGATAAATGATTTTATTCATTAATAAAATACTATGATTATTATTTTCAGAACATCCATTTATCCATCTACTACATCTATATTGAACAATAAACGTAAGAAACGGCCAGTTGTTCCAATTGGAGCAAATATATATCACATAGTATTATAGTTACAGTTATAGGAATCGATGCATTTTTGCTGCATTTTATTATTAATTATTAAAAATATATTCTATTGTACAGTAAAATTGTTAAAAGTTATGCTTTTATATTAAAATTTCAAATATTTGCGAGTAGCGCTTATGAATTTTGTAATTTAAACCTTAAATAGCACCAAAAGTTGTGTACCAAAAGAAAATAAATTTCGTGCGGAAAAATTTCAGTTTATTTATAAATATTAACAAAATATGCCGCGTTGCCTATAATTATATATATTTTTATTTCACAGTCGCTAGACCATGAACAATTTTTGTTTCATTTTGCCAATTTTTAGAAATTACCATTTCCAAACATGTGTTTAAATCTGCATATTTGTCTGGACTATCTATTATATATCATCTCAAGGCTTATCAATTCGATTTTTAGAGAAAGAACAAAATATGTCGTAATACCTCATAATAATGCAAAACTATGTTTATGAAAAGTGTAATTTTTTTTGTTGGCTTTAATGTTTTGTTATTAAATGTCAATTTAATTTCAATTTTGTGAATATTGCAATGTGTGTGCCTTACAGATTCTTTGCTTTTCTGCTCTTAATGTTCTCACTTCGTTTACAGTTTTGTTAATTCATTTGTCATTTTTTTACCTTACCAAATTTAAAATCATATCAAAATTTCGTAAATATATTTTTAGGTAACATTTCTTAAACTTAAAAATAAAATAAAATATTGCTGACAGCTGTAGCCTTCCGTTCAGAGCTTTTATTATGTGTTGGACTTGGTTTTGAAGAAAGCTTTTAGCTCAATTTACGTGAAGCTTATTATAAATATTCAAAATTCGCAGTTTAGGGGCAAGTAAGAACTGTTAGTGTCTTACCTCATTTAGGCATGTTTATTGTCTGAATAAAATACATAAATCTATAATATCTAAGCAAACAAACAAATCAAACACATCCATTAAAATCATAAGTAATTTCTTATTTGTATTTGGCACAGGTTAACCAACTGCCCGGCTAGCTCAGTCGGTAGAGCATGAGACTCTTAATCTCAGGGTCGTGGGTTCGAGCCCCACGTTGGGCGAAACGTCTTTTTTTTATATATATTTCTGTTTGTAATTTTTAGCTTTACAAACCAAAACAAATAAATAAAGTCGAACGGAATTCAAAAAGTAGTCTAAGTAATAAAACGACGTTTAAGTTTGTAGAATTTTATTTAATAAAATTTAACTGCTACGGAAAAAATATTTTTAATCGGAATGATTTAACTGTAACACACAAAATTAATTTGGAAGCAACAATGTAATGCTTTAAGAAAATCCGATTTTGAAATAATTTCTGTTTGGAGATTGATCTACAAGGTAAAGCTAATTAATTGCACCAGAGAACTGCATCGATCATGGTTTATTTAGCGATCGGCAGATATTTGTTTGCTTACGAATGCAGTTGATTTTAGGATTCGGGTTTGGGATGTGATTGTATGCTTCATGTTTGAGTCGACGTTCGAGCAAAAGGAAACGATCAAAATGATACATGAACTGATCATCAGCGAAGCAAATCAAACCGCCTCGATTCGAACTCGAATTCCCCTGATTCTAATATAGCAGAAATGGTGTCTGTAAGCGTTGCAGTTCTCTGGTGTGCATCTTGAGATACTATTTTCATAGTTAGTTAAGGTATGGTTACCTAGAATGAAAGAATATATATTTTATTTTGTATACTGGTTTTAACGTTAATGCTGAACGTACAACACAATAGATTTAAATGTAAACAATTATTTGATACAAATGTGCGAACATTTTCTATATATTGAATTGAATTAAATTGCATATTACGCAACAGCTATTGACTATATATATATATAGTATATATGTATATATATATATATATAAGGTACCGACTAGTGTTCGTGAATTGGAATTATATAAAATGTTTATTAGATAATAAGTATATATGTGTAACGCGACCTGTGTGAGAAGCGAATAAAATTGACGGTGGTACTTATGAAACTTATTCAATATAACGACATTTAGGCTAATGACTACCGAAACGGGCATTTTACGATTTGAATAGCCAATTGAATAGCTTACTGAATTTTGAGAGCATTATTGGAGCATTTATTTCGAACAATGGTTTAGTTGTTTTTATTTATTGAGGCACATTCGATAGATCACTTGGAGATGACGACATAGACGTAATAATTGAATTGGGATTCGTTTGCCTTGGTTCAATAATCCTTCTAGAAATGCTTTCTCATGCTCATGTGAGCAGAGAAGAAGAACGGCGCCATCAGCGAGCAAAGTGATACCAAAATGTTTACTAGAAATCGATGATTTGCTAAAATTACATTATTTAATTACATTGTAATTATTAATCAATAATGATTCGGCGAATATGATTGAACTCACCACCACTGCAAATATCATGCAATATATCCTCGACATAGCCATTATCGTTGTCACACAGACACAGTTTGGTTTTACTCGTTATGAACTTGGATACGCCAATGGTTCGATTGTTGTTCTCAAATTGACACACCATTCCATCCTCACACTCATGATTGCTGTTGCACCTATGCCGCAGTCCTGCAACATTAAATAAAATATTAAAGCCATATATGGTGAATTTTGTGATTTTTCCATTATCTTTGGAAATTATAAAATTGTGTGTTTTAGGTTTAAAACAATCAAATCTATTGACTATTTTCGTTTTAATATAACTTGTATATTATAAATTTCAAATAATTATAAGTCCTGTAAACTTTTTATTTTATATGAAAATAAAAGCTTTTTTTCTCATTTATTGAAAGTATAAAAAATAATTAATTACAAGTAAAAACGTTGCAGTTATGGTTGGGACGTGCCAGTAAGCTGTCTGTGGAAACTAGAAACTCTCGCCTCAAAAATTGTGAGAGGAAGAGGAATATAACAATTTTTAGCTTTTTGAAAATGATTCCAGCTCGAAAACCAGCGTATCAAATTGAGTTATCTGATTTTTATGGGCGAGTTATATTAAAAAATGGTTTATTGGTTTGCACATCAAGGTGTAACGACTAAATGCCGCGTGCCAACTGCCTTAACAGCCTTTTTAATTTATTTTTTATTACAAAGCAATATCGGAGATCGATATATGTAATTGATCGATAATAGGGAACCCAAAAGAAACTTTTCCCCCGCTCTTCGCTCCCTTTAATAAAAAAATGTTCGTGCAGCAGTTTTCCAGCATTTACCCAAATTGCTCGAGTATTCTCAAATCCGCTGGATCAAAGTTATATTGGATAATTTATTCATACATATGTGGCTGAAAAACTCGGCCTAAGGATTCTATACGTTTTTTTTTTAAGGCGATGCGAGTGTCGCTGATTTTAAATAATGCTTGTGAACATGCGTATACATACGCTTACATCCAAAATAATGAAGACATTTGCCACTGGCAATTTGCATTTTATGCAATATATTATTATATTAGAAACTCTTGTTTTGAGAAACACTTTCATCTTTTGCTGTCCTTAAGCGTTTTAATACATCTGTAAAACATACTTTGTCAAAAAATGTGTATTAAAGGAAACGCAATTAAGAATTGCGAACTAGATGATTCCTGAATATAAATCGCATCCATGAAATCGCCAAGTCGGCAATGTAAGCTGTCAAGATTTGTTCATTATGGACATAGGAATGCCATTTCTTTCAGAGTCGAGAAAAAGGCTTTCAAGACCAAGAGGGCTATGTGGAAACCTAAATGAGCATTTCCTCGGATTGACACTCAAATTCAGTGATTGAAACTGTTGCGCTTCTATGTAGCTTTTCGTCTTACTATTACTACTGCTGCGGACTTTTGAAGAGCCAATCGCAAAGCCAGTAGATATGCTGCTCTGCTATGTCATTTGGAAGAGCAATAAGGGTAGGAAGGGCAAACAAATTTTCATTGGAGTAAGAGCATATTTTTTTTGCTCTAGTTACAATGGAGTAGTAAAATCAAACAATTCTAAAAATGCGTCATTAATATTGCTGACAATTATGAAATTGTTGACAATGTTTTGGTAGTCCAGCAAGTAAACCTCTCATAATTAGTTCTTCTGCAAATTACTTGTACTACATATAGTATTTATTCTGATAATCTGTTTTTCGTTATTATAATAAATTGAAATTAATTTACATATATGGAGAAAGTAAAGAAAGCGTCGCTGCGCGCATTTAGGTGAAAACGTGCTTGGAAAACATTCGCATAAGTGGGTACTATTCAAGTGAGCTGCAGTCTATATAATAAAGCTTTGTTTAGTTATCATTTACAGCTTGCACTTGCTGCAGCTGGCACTGAGCTACAGGCAAACAAAGAAAGTGGCCTCTTGAATTATAAATGTGATATGCAAGTCTACCAATTAGGTTCGCGCCAACTAAAGCATTCTATTTCTGGGTGCCCCAATTCAGTTAGTTGATGGGCTTGGCTTTTACCTTTTAGCACATCAGGGCAGAGTCCATTTGAGGGCGGCGAATCATTTCCGCATAGGCAACGCATCTTGTAGTCATTGGTATCCTTGACACAGCTGGTACGCTCTGCCGTCGAGCAGTCGTCGTTTGTGCTACACTCGCGACCCTTAACTGAAAATAAAAGACACACCAAATAATTGATTCAACAAAATTCGAAAACATTTCATACACTCAGAAAAAAAAAAAAAAACAATCCAATGCCAAGGATATCTCTCCTTATTATTCAGAAAGTAACTATCTAAAGATCAAGGTTTATATGTTTTTAATTTCAGGATGCAATATTCTTAAACCTGATTTCAAGGGTGTTTCCCCTACAAATAACTCTAAACATTTGATTTTTTGTTGTTTGTATCATTAATAGGCATTAGTATTTTTAGATTTCACAGATACAAACGTTTTAGATGGTTTGAAATAACTTAAGATTTTACTATAAACTCTATTATAAAAGCCGAACCGGTAAAATGCATTACTTGTTTCTGAATTTAAGAAAGGATTTTTTCAAATCATCAGGGCTTGCATTTCCTTATTTTAGAAATATATTTCAAAGAAAATAAATGTTTTTAAGATTGTCGATTTATTTCAAGCATTATTAAGTTATAGAAATCATTTTTCTTATATTTAAATTTTAGTTCTAAAGACAAGGCGATTTTTTTTTAAATTTGCGGCGCTTTTTTGAGTGTATAATTGTCTGACAGCGTCTTAGCAATTAGCATAGATACACCTGTATAACTCTGGCTAGTCGGCAACCTCATCATTATATGTATATAGTACCGCCCACACATTTCGAGTTGAATGACAATGCTCGTGATATGCCCATAATTTGAGTTTACCGTTCTGACTTGCCAGTAGCGTTGTTGTCATTGCATTTGATTTGTTTGACTTGTTTGATCAATTTTTGATTTATGCTGGAGCAAAAGACTAGACAAACGGTTTAGTTATTTGTGTAGGTAGGTAGTGTGATTGACAGTCATGGCCTGTCATTAGGCGACTCGGTCATTTACATATATACATAGAAGTAGATGCTTAGTAGTACTTAGTACTTAATTTGTTTTGGGATAAGAGCCGAATGAGCAGAACTTAATATTTTAACAAATATATTAAATTTGATTATTTTACTACATCAGTTATTACAGTTTCAACTTTTGATTGAGCTGAGAGTGCTAATGCAATATAATATCCCAATAAATAGCAACGCTCTGTTTTGACCAGTCACCTTGCTTTCAAATTTTTTGTGACTCTAGCTGTAAATATGTTTGGCATACGACTTAAAAATATACCATTAGTAATAGTAGTAAACTATTTTAAATACCTTCCATTCGGGTGTTCTCGACCGGAGCACAATCATTGGGTACACATTTCATGCGGTTAGACTACGCGTAACTATACAACTATAATTTTAGTTTATATTACAATTAAAGAAGCTTAAACAAAATATTCATTTGCTGAAAATTATTCTTTTAATATAAGTATATTAGATTGCACCTAATAAAAACATTTGCGAGTCTAACGTAAAATATCCACACTATTGTTATTGCAGTCATGAGTCACTTACAAAAACTTGTTTAACCTGTTCCATAAAACTTTTAAAATCAGTGGATCCATTTCCTTACTAATTTGCAATAAAATACTTTATTTGAAATGTTACTTCTTACTTAATTAATCTAGATAAAATATGTTTTTTGATGAAACATATCATTAGCTTCTCTGCTTTGGGATCTTTGGGATTAGCGGATTAAAGCTGGATTTTTTTTCCAAAAGTGTTAGAGCAAACAAAAAAAAAAACTCATTCTATGAAATAAGATCAAAAAATTCCAGATAGCTATCTCAATGATTTTATAGAAGTAATCAAAGAAACATACAGCCCATACCTTTAGGCAAAATAACTTTCCCATTTAAATATGGGCTGTTTATATCCACTTATAAGTAGTTTACGCTCTAAACACCTCTCAAATAGCTCGTCCATTCAATTCCATTTAATTCCATTTCTAACAATATCAATAATATAGTAAAAATTCTATACAAGGCTTACTTATATGAAAAAATAAAAATTGCTTAAGATGCAATATATAATTAAGAGAACAGTGTAATCTCTGTGAATTTGAATTTGAATCTGAACAAGAGTAAAATCCTCAGTCTCACTATTATATTTTTTAAATATTATTAAGAAAAAAAACAGGTATAAATTTATATGTAAATTTGTAATCAATTATCAATTTGTTAATTAGTAAATTAAAATTAATAATCAGAGAAATCAATTGTTAATTTGTTAGTAAGTTAAATAGTCTATTTTTAATCACGCAGATATAGACAATATAAAAATGCTAGCGCTATACTACATATAAATAGTAGTATACATAGTTTACATAGTATATGGATTTATTCGGTATATTTGTAATACCTGATATTAAAAAACCGATATCCTTTTCATTTCCATTTGGTTAAGCCCGTAAACATTTAAGTGAGTTATGGGATTTTAGTGATTCAGGTTAGGAAAACTTTCAAAAGTTAGGAAAACTGGAATTACTAAACGTCGCAGCATTTACATCTTTTATTTAAAACTATAATTTTTTCGGTATATGGTTATTATTTATTTAAAGCCGTCTAAGATCAGTCGCCACATAAAATAAAACAAATTGAACAAAATAAAAGCTAAATTATAACTTTATTTCTAGATGATCTGGGGAAACCCAGAAGAAGCCCAATCAGACCAAAAAAGAGTTAGTATTTTCAATGCATACCTTTTTCAATAATTGCCTTCGATTGCAAATGTGTGTTAGGCAAATTTTATTAATTTAATATTATGTAAATCAGTTTTCAAGTTAATATTAAGAACTTTTTTTCTAATTTACAGACAAATTTGAAGCCATATAAATATTTTATTCAATTCTCTGTGGAATGCAACTTACTAATAGGTCCCTGAGTGGGCGGCGGCTGATTATTGGTCTTTCCGAATGTAGTCAATGCTGTGGAGCTCACCCCAAAGAGTATGATGAAGACGCCGAAGAGCATTGTCAGGCTGCCACATTGTGTGAAGCGCTTTAAGGGCTGCATATTGGTGCACAATTATAAAGCTTGTGTGGGCGAAACTAAGGCGCCAAAAATGAACTGTTATGTAAACAGTAAATTCTCACAAACTAGGCTTAACAGGCAGTTTAATATCAATTTTCATGCAATTAGGCAGTCACTTAATCAAATTGACGCAGATTCTAAAAATCAGCCGATTTCGAACTTTACACCTTATATTTCACAATTTAATCCTTGATACTATCTAGGCCCAAGTCAACAGCGGAAAAACGAACCAGTTGCCAGCGCGTTCGAAATTCAAGTGATGAATTTCCTAGCGCACACATAGCTTAAGTTTTGTACACCAACAGCCCTGCTGAGGGTTACTTACGGCTCGCTCACGCCAGTCTACAACAGGCCTACCCGACCCTCTACCTCTGAGCCTTATCCAATGTCAAGCAACACCCAAATTACGTAGTAGTCTTGATAACGAACTTTGCATACTCTCCTCGAACTTGATAGAGAATATATGTTTAAACCAAAAAAAAAATCGAATGAGTGTGACTCTTAATATGGTTTTCAGGGTCCTTAAAGTAATTTTCATAAAATCTTGTCAGATCTTCTAAGAGCTTGAGAGATTAAAAAAAAAATAATCTAATGAGTTCGTTCGAGTTTGATTTATAGCATAAGTTTTAGGATTTTAAAAGTCAAAAACTACTTTTTACAATTTACAATCAAATACGTATTGAGATATTTTATTAAATCTTTTATTTATTAAATTTAATTTTAAAATGAAAATGTATTATTTTATTCCAATTTTTTATTTTTTAAATGTTATTATTTATTTTATTATTTATATGTATATATTTTATTGTACCGACTGAAATTAAAAATAAAATAAATAGATTACACTTTTAACCGATTTTAAAAATACTTGTTATATTATTATAAATAGTACAAATGGCAATGAAAAATGTTTTGAAATTTGCTTGCATCCCAAATTTGGATTTTCAGGGTATGAATTACTGTACCTAAATATACGCACTTTTAGCGACTTCGTGTTCGTTTCGTTAACGAAGATTTTTTTGCAGTTTTTTCTTTATTTTTTGTAGTTTTACCTTCGTGCAATTTTTATTGTTGTTTCGTTAAAGTAAGGGCGGCCTCGTCTCGTCCTCGTCCTGGCCTAACTCTATGTGTGTATTATAATAACGGCGAAGTCATTAGAGTCATTGCATAGCCTAGTTTCGGAGCCTCCAACTAAAACGTGCACAAGCCACAAACATACATGTGTAACACTAACGTGTAGTATTAGCACGCACAAGAACTACACTTACAACTTCAACAACAACAACAATAACAACTACTTTTGCTAAAACAGCAACAGCAAATTCTCATTTTGCCCATTATTATTTATTTATTTTTTTGGGTTACTTGACTTGTGGACGGATTGTGCAGGGTTTCTAATTACGTTTTACTTGCACTACCATTAATGTTGAGTGGGCGCTTGTTGCTTTTGTAGCCAAACTCTCAAAAAAGGTTGCACGCCACGCCCACAACGTACAAAAAAAAAATGGCAATTTTACAAATCAGGATTTCCCTATCGATCCATTGGATTTCAGGCACGAGCAAGATGGAAAGGAAATAGAAAAATAAAAACCGTTTGTAGAACACTCACATATGTATGTACTTCAGTCTAGTCTAGTGTTATTTTGTTTGATATTTGCAATATTCACCTTTAACAAACCGGAGCCTGTGTTATTTTTCAGCAATAAGCCTTGAAATATGTCAATGTGGACTTCATCAGGGCGTAAACATGAATAAGAACGATTGTTTTGACCGGTCTGACAGCAAATCCATTTGCCCTTTACTAAACGTGTACCATTTAAATCTATTTCGGTTCTCTTAGGCCGCGCAGAAAAAATTAATTTAACACGCACAATAAACACAATTAACGAATCTTAGTACATTAGCCTATTAATTTATACTACAAAAATAAAGGACATATGTATATTTTCATATGTATATTTTCATTAATATGGTTTAGAGATAACCTAAGGGTTGGATACCTAAAACCGAAAATATCTTAAACTAGTGTTTGATTTTAAAATAACAATTAACCACGATCGCATTAATAGCTTTTTTTTCTTTTTAATAATATTAGTATATTTTCATTTTGTATTATTATTACAATAGCCCAATATTAATAATACGTATTGTAAATTGCGCACTTTTGTGCCAATGTGCAGGTACTACGTAAATCCTCGACCAGACGAATTGCGAAATGTATAAATTCTTGCATGGCATACCTAATTAAGTACCTACGAATTATTTTTGTAAGTAAGTATAAGTATATATATATTTATTTGACTGTACAAGTATATTTCTACAGACATAGTTATTTTTTAGTTTTTTTCTTGACATTATTGATAAATGTTCTGGCCCAAATCCGTGGAAAATTATATAGAAATATCACGAACTTTGGCAAGTGCCAAACTAAAATTCATAAAATTAAGGTGCTGCAGCTACACGTAGAGCTCTACGCCAAAATAAAAGGATACAATTTCTTTACTCACAATCTGCCTTGCATATTATTCTTAACTGATGATTAATTAGTGCGAAAGTCGCCAACTGCCCAAATAAGCGAATATATAATTTGCTCACGAAATCTGGGAAACTGTCGATGAACATGCTTCGAGGTCATCATGCCGCTTTAAATGCTGAAAAGCCCGAAAGCAGCCCATTAACTCCTCAGTGAAAGTCAATTTAGTTACTTTAGTTTCATATTATCGCCAGGTCTAATTGCACCTGGACACATTCTCCTTCATTGCCATTTTCAACATGCAAGTCGGTTGTGCGTTCCTGCATGCACACCAAATAAGTACAATCATACATATTTTAGATCCATTGCCAGATAAGCGATGAAAAATAATTGTCGAACTCTCTATATATATTTATTCGCCTCGAAGTAGTTCTTGCTACCAAAAATTGTATTCAAATGTGTAGGTATGGATATGATTTTAAACTTAGTCAAAGAGTCACCCCCTGAGTAATTGATAAGAACTCGATCTATATCAAAATGTTTATTATATTTTTATTTAGCTACAGAGGCGACAACAGAGAAGGGCAGAGGTACCAGACCTCCGTTAAGCCAAGTGTCTTTTAGATGGCTATAATCATTAGCGATTTAAGCAGGTAATAACCATGGGAATGTATTGATTTAAGATACTCACCGGTCTATTGACAGGACATTGCAGACTAAGAAGTCACCTATCTAAAGTGAGTATTTTTGTAGTAGTATCCTGCATGCTCTGAGCTCAGAAGACACGGGAACCATCAACTTCAGAAAGATTCTTCATTCATTCATTCGTGAAGGAGCTGGGGTTGATGGAAGAACTATAGGCTCAGAAGGGGGCACAATCCCAATAATAATTATAATAATAACGTTTAATAAACGTTTAAAAAAATTAGAAATTAAACTTTTTTAGTTACAAATTTAGAGATATAATAAAAGTTTTTTTTTTTTTATTGTTGTGCTAATGTCATTATAAACTAACAGCGGTCTTTTACTTTGGAAGTGATGTTAAGTATAAACTTAAAATTTTAAGCATGAATATTACTGTGCACTGAATTATTTTTAATTTAAAAATTAAGGGATATAATAAGTCTGGAAGCATTTAAATGTAACATTTTCCACCATTTATTGCAAGGATAGGGGTCAACCAGACAATAGCCAATCAGACCCAATATTATTTTAAATTATTAATAAGGAAAGTAAAACGATAAGAAGGAATATTAATAATCTCTATCATCAATTTTGATGTTCCATACGTCCAAAAGCATGGTATTTTCTTAGCTTTTATTACACTCTTATCCGAAATAAACTTTGACTGCAACTTTCTTGCTTGTTGAACGTGTGATTTTGAGTACAAATTATGTGTTTCTATATTACTCGTGTGTACGCATTCTACCGAAGGTTTCAAGTTCATTTTTAACACCTTTCACAACGTTGCGCATACGACACGCTAGCCAACGTCGCTTGAGGTCAAGGGAAAAGTGTTGTGACGAAAAAGAAAAACTTATTTTATGTACTTATGAACTTCCACATATGTGCCCTTATGACCACCCAGTTTTATTTATTTACACCTCGCTACATGAATTGTCGTACATAAAATATTTGGCAATGAAATTTGTTTCCCAATATGCATACTGTTAGTATTAGCAATTGCAATTGCATTTGCTAAATGGGATATAAGCACACTTAGAAAAAAATATTGGCTTGAATTTTGTAAATTCGCCATACTTCTGGCGTCTAGCTTAATTCATCTTTATAGTTAGAAAGTACAATTCTAAACCATAATTTCAGGGTAAATTTCTCCATCTCAGGGTAAATTTTTCGGTGACTTAGAAAAAAATATGTTTAATCTTGAATATGGTTTTAGTAAGTGAAGTTTTAAAATTTATCTTATTCGAGCATTTGAAATATTTTATAAATTCATATTATTTAATTTGAAAAAAAAACATAATATGATTTAACGGCGATTCGAAAGCGCGACCCTTGGCTCGCGAATTGAAATAAAACAAAATAAAAAAATAAAAGTCGCACCAGTAAATATTATTATTATATTATTATATTATTTTTCTTAATATTATGGTTTGTTCTTATATATTTTTTTAAATTAATTGTTAATAATAGAAATATTTAGAAAATATTTCGAAAAACAAGAAAAAATGTTTATTTTTGAAATAAAAATCATCATTATTGAAATTTTAAAAGAACCATATATCAATTAATCTGTATGATTTTTTTAGCTCCCAACTTTTCTGCATCTCTGTCTGCAGAAATGACTCAGCGCATGATAAAAACTCACATGAGTTTATTCTTATCAGAGCGTCAATAAAAAACGAATGGTTTGAATGATTTAAAACCAATCAAGTTGAATAGTTTGATAGTTTGAGCACGAAATCTAGTTTATTCGGGTGTGTATGAAAGAAATGTTTTTGAATCTCATGAGCACATGCTGCAGTTAACTTTTAGTTGGTTACCTGCACCACTGAACTTGTATTAGAGCTGCAATGTTTTGTGATCGGTTTGCTTTTTGGGCACAGAAAAATGCGGGATATTATTGATGGTCTATGAGCTCTCTGTATTTTGTACGTGTGAGTGGGAGATACAACACAGGGATAAATCAATCTCATTTAATATGCGTAATATTATGCGACTTCGGTTCGGATAAAAGAATCGTCAACATTAGACGACTAGTTCATATATCTTTCATAACTCACAAATGGTCGATTTTTTTTATCATTTTATTAAATTTATTAATTTTAATTTTATATTTTTAATTTTGAGTTTATCTCTTGTGTGCCTTGGATAAACGCCGTAACATCTTAAGTATTTTTTTTCATATTAAATTATAAAAATGTAGAAACTATTTAAAATATTGGTATTTTTACATATATATTTGCGTAAAACAATACTGCTTATTGATAATATAAGCACGAGAAAAGAGATTTTCATAGAGAAAGTTAGAAAACAAGAAATAAAATGTTGCTGACAGCATATTAATATCAAAAATAACAAGTTTCAATTACTAACTGTAACTACGATAATTTTCAGAGATTTCGTGGCAAAAACATGGCAATTCCAACCAGTGTGCATTGAGCTGATTCTGCTGATTTATCGTTTTATTACGTATTTGCAGCATTGGCATTTGACCTTTATGTTTACCAAAATAGTCGACAATATTCAACTAAATGTTCAAAATGCTCACGGAATACATTTAATAACACCTGCGTGGTGGTGTAATCAATAGCACATAATAGTCATAAGCGGATAGGCGAGTGTTGGTGATATAAATCGCCTCCAAGTAGTTGGTCTTAGCCATAAGTCTTTATGTCAGATCTACATGATTAAGCAGCCTTTATTTGTTTTGAGCAACTAGGACACTCCAACACGGGCTACACTGAAATAATTAACCGTACACAATTCGTGAAACTTGCAAACTGTCACTCAGTGAAATGTATTTTGCCAGACGGAAGCATATCCGGCCCAGTAAATAAAAATTAATTCCTGCTTAATTCCTGCCTCTACTAGTCGGAAGCTTTAGACTAGAGCCAACAATTTCAAATGTTTTTGGCAGTTCCCTCGGATTTTTCATCGTACGTTCAACAACAAATTTTATATACATAAGTCTTGAACTTTTTTGATCCTTTGATACATACATAAAAAAGTTTGTATTCAAGTCGTAAAAAACTTGCAGCCCATTAAAAAATAGAATTTTAAAATTTCCTTAAGTTCTCACCTTAACTGTGCATACAACAATAAAATGTTATTAGTTCGTTTCGTCGTGCCCTTTAACTGCACACTGCGAAATAAAAACATGGAAAGAGCATACTATATACATATAGGGTTAGAGATATGACCGTCTCCTTTTCACTTACATATTCGCAACCTCACTAATCTTTTTACTAAAACTTAAGGGCGGAAGTTATATATACCTCTAAAGATAAAAAGGGTTAAAAGTCATTCAATTCCGTCATCAAATAATAAATACAATTTGCAAGTCCCGCTGGCATATTACTGATAACCTTTCACCCCAACTATGCTAAAGTTCAAAGCAGGCACCCTGTAAGCCATAGAATATGCAAATTTCTTAGTGCGTACAAAACAGTCCTAGAAGAGCCAAAACAAAAACCGCCCAGAAACCCTAAAATTCGAAAAAAAAATCAATGCCGAATACTAAGAAAGCTTTTGTAACAATTCCAAATATTGCGGTCAGTTGGTCCTGACGGAGTGAGTGAGTTAGGGTGGTAGGCGCTATTAAACCCCGTTGATTGCGGGTTACCAGTTCATTTCGAAGTCCGTTTTGGCCAAGAACGAGACTCCTATGCAGTATCATGAGCACCACAGCACTCAGAATAAAAACCGCTCAGAAATTTTGAAAACCCCACTTAGATTAAACCAAAAACTTAAAAAGTTGTTGTTTTCATTTTAGAAATAAATTCTAAACAGAAGTAAAGAACTTTCAAAAATTAGAACGAATTAGATCATAAATTGACAATTCCAAAAATATGATGTTATTATTAAAATTTTTGGAAATATTTTCTAGCATTAAAAAATGTTTAAAAAGTAAAAGTATGCTTCCTGAAATTCAGAAAAAACTTTTGAAATTAGCTCTTTGGAATCCGATGTTAGAATTTAACTGCTCTTCTTCAGAGCCCGCGTAGCTCAGTGGGAAGACTTTCTAATCGCGAACCCAATCCATCCCGGTTTAAAGAAAGCGGCAATCTCAAATTTTAGAAGTGTGCTTTCTGAACAATAAGGTGAGAAGCCCTTGGCGCCAAAAGTATGTCGAGTTTCTAAAATTCAAGGTGTTTTTTTTTCCGAGTGCACCCCTGTATTCTGGGGCGTTGGTCGGGCGCCTTGGTTGTTGACTCCGTAATATTGGTGACGGCTGAGGTGCACGCAATCCATGACATCAGCATTGTCCACCCCGTTCTGTTGCACGATGGACGCGTACTGTACACCAACAATTAGTTCAAATGCTGAGTTCCTAAGACGCATATAAAGCCTAGCACAATTACTTACTCATGTATAAACATGCACATATGTATTTATGTGGCTCGCTTAGCAGGTGCTAAGCCCCCTCTGTGAGGGCATCCAAGCTCATTTGTATGCCAGTAATTACTTTTTTTTAACTTTACTTTACATAGCTCGGCACTGAGTGCAACAATTTGACTACACCCTCTCACGCTCAAAGAATGGATTTTTATACTCTGATCCTGAAGCAACAAAAATGGAAGAGAATATTCCTTTGACGCTACGCCAAATTTTTATTGACCCTGTTAAAAAGAGAATCGCGTAACTTTTCCAAATTGTATTACTGATGACCTTCTTCTTTTCCAGTTTTATATATACTCGTATAGTGGGATTAGGGGAATTTGCAGTCGGTTACGTCTCTCTGTAGCGTGCCTTCTTGTTCAAAATAGACCCATAATTAGAGTAATAAAAAAATTCAATTAACTTTTTAAAATAAGTAAAAATGCTCCAGAGCTTTATTAGGAGACACGTTGGACCCAGCTGTTAGATAAAGTGAATGGATTAAGGACACTGGTTCTTGTACTCGATTAGGCACCAGTTTTTTATTGCTATCGGAAATCGTAATAATTTCGAAAAGAATGCAGTTATCGATTAAATGAAATAAACATGATTTGTGTGGGGCATATGAAAAACTATGTTCCCAATTTGAAGTTTCTGGCACTTATAGACTCTGAGATTCACGTTTTCATACAGGCGGACGGACGGCCAGAAAGTCGAACATGGATATATGAACTCAGCTCTTGATCCTGATCATATACCTTATGGAGTCGGAGATGCTTTATATAAATTGGCACTAAGTGTTCAAAATATAAAAAAAAAACTGCTTGAATTAAATTATATAGTCAATTAAAAGATATTAAAATGTATGTTAATGCTCGCTTAATTGCTATGAAGAGTTCATAATTCCTCATTTATTCACTTTGTGTACAAGCCAGCCCTAAGCGTTGGCATTATCATGCACTATTCGATATTCTATATATCCGAAATATACTTCATATATTTCGATAAGCAATTTTAGAAAACTACTTTTACTCTTCGGCATTCATTTAAGCAAATTGCTAATTAAATTATTTACACAATATAAAATTGATTGCCTCGCATATACCCAGTCGTCCTTCAAGGGGCCATGCAGAATTGTAATTTTAATTGCGTGGCCTCGCATTGTAAATTGGATTTTAATAATAAAGAACTCTTCCAATTTGAAGCATCAAGTTTCTTATTTAAGTTTTAATTCGAAATCAATCAATGCCAACTTTAGTAAGGATATCAGTCGGCTCAAGCAAAGGGAAAAATGAGATTAATTGAATATAATGAAATATACTCTTATATTAGGGAGAACTTTGCCAGATATTATGAACTTTAAATACTCAGCAATTGTTGAGCTGAAGCATTTTGCTGATGAGTTTCGCTAATGTATTTTATAATTATTAAGTCATATCTGGAGATATCACTGCAAATTGAAATTTTTATTTTCTCTTTACAAGATCGATTTTCGATCTTTTAATATAATTATTTTAAAATTATAATTAATACCTAGTTTAGAATACATTTCTCACTGCTTCATAAGTCAAGGACTTACAAGTAAGCAGTGGTATTTAGAATCTGTTGAAGCTTTGGTCAGAATTGGTTGAGATCGCGCGCTATTCTTGGCTCAGCTGGCAGCTTTAACGTCTTTTGGGGTTATTGACCCCGACACCCTATGCATGTGGTGGGGTCTGGGTGCAACACTGTTGAGACGGGCATATCGTTTTTATTATTAGCTTTGGCGCCGTCCGAATTTCATTTAAAAATGAGAATTCAAATAAACTTTGTATTTCGAAAGTTTCAAATAGTTAAAGTTTTATCGAAATCGGGTTTTGTTTTTTTTTCACTTGATATGAGTTAGGGTTTTTATACTCAAAAAAAAAATTTGTTTTGTGCAATGTTCGCCACGCTGTCTGTCCGTCTGTCTGAACGCAGCTATTTTCGATACTCTTAGAGAAAGAAACTCG
This sequence comes from Drosophila hawaiiensis, assembly GCA_037043685.1. Lineage (NCBI taxonomy): Eukaryota > Metazoa > Arthropoda > Insecta > Diptera > Drosophilidae > Drosophila > Drosophila hawaiiensis. The sequence continues at coordinate 742,618 of JBAMBA010000072.1, read as the reverse complement.
TAGGTTTGAACCTATACTGGTCTGTGTTCGTGTCAGACAAAAACTAGGGGTCTAGGAAATCGATAAGAGAGATAAAGCCACATATTTTCCACAATTTTAAGGCAGCAGTCACCAAATATGATTGGCATGTTGTTGGCGATTTCCTTCAAAGATCGACATACGACCGCGCCCACCCCCGCTGTGATGTAATACTATAGCATCAATGTCTCCAAAAAATGTCTACATTTATTTGTTCTTAGTAGGAAAGTGTAGGGTATATCTTATTTTCGACTGTTTGGCTCTGCTCGGCTTTATTCCGGCACGTGTTCCAACTTTACTCAAAATGAGTAACTTCCTTTCTTAGGAATGAAATGAAATGAACTTATGCAGACGGGTAATGAAGGAGGTGCAAAGTTTCCTACCATGGCTAATCCAAAATTTGTAGGTCTGCTAATTATCAGAGTGAAGGCTTTGCAAATACTAATGATTGTTGGGAATGTAAGTAAAATATATTTCAATCGACTGTAGGCATAGTTTGGTTTACGAAAATTATTTTTGCTGAAGCATTAATTACAGTTTGACCACTAGGAATTAGAGCAGAGAATAATGAAAATTAGCGAAATATTACAAGACCAGTTTCTGTTACCATGAAAAGAAACATGAAGTATTTCCTCTAAAATATTTGTAATTCTTCGACTTGACATTATGACTCTTATGCATTATTCGATTAGGTAGGCATCCAAAGAGAACTCTTAATTCAGGAGAAGTTTGATAGAGGTTGGATTTTAACAATACAAATCATGTAGTTATAAATCATCACTGGAATTTGGATAATCACGCAGTGCAAAATCTAGTGAAAAAAATATTATATTTTTCCCTAGATGTGAAATGATATCCACACAGGCCATATCTAGCATCTAACATCTGCAGCAGTTATTAAATGAAAAATTGATTTCAAACTATAATTTGTTATAATGATATTATAAACAAATAGGAAACCAAATTATTTTCTTGACATGATTACATTTTTAAAGAAAACAGAAATCTAATTTAGTGCAGACGAGGAATACGGTACAAGTACGTAATGTAAGTCTGTATGTGAATTGTTCTGAAATAATATGATTTCGGTAATACCATCATAATTGTATATATTATAAACGGCTTTTGGAGAAATATATCCTGGGTAATAATGATGACTAATTTAAGCAGAGCTTCCACGTGGAGAAACCAAATATTCTAATGATTGTGTGCCAATTAAAAAAGAAATAGTAAGTAAGTAAGTACAAAGAGGTTTCCATTACGATCGTTCGTATGGATCCTATAAAACAAACTAATCCGATCCAGCCAGTTCCGATATATCTAAGGGTGCAAGTTAATTTAATCCAGATAGCTTTCAAAGTGAGAGGCTAGTTTGGATAGAAAAAGGCAGACAGATGGACATGGCTATATAGACTCAGCTAGTGTTACTGATCAAAAATATATTTATACTCTATGGGGTCGGAGGCGCCTCCTTCAATGTGTTACACTTTTCACGACATAATAAAATACCCTTCACAATGGCATAATTGTCTTTGCTCCATGCTCTCGCTGCAGCAACATTCCCTTATGTTCCGAATGGCTTCATTATTGCCTTTATTATTATCAGAAGGAAGCATGTGAGGAGTATAAGTTTCTGATTTGCACCAACATCCAAGTCAACATAACCATGTCTGTCTGTCTGCATTAACTCTCCGATCTCTGAGCCTATAAGAGTTAGATCTCTTAGCTTCGCCAAACTCGTATACGGGCTGCCTATTTTTATGTGCAGTTCGTATTCCAAACGGAAGAAAATCAAGAAATTAAATATATAAATGGGGGTTTGCAACAGTACTCAAGCTGCCATACTAAAAAATAGGTTTTACCACTAAGCAAATATAATTAGAGTAGTCCACATTTCTAAAAGAAGCATTAGCATCTCAATCGTGGTATTAACTAATGTAAAGTCGAACATTCGCATATGCTTGCAGCTTACTAATTTCTTCTTAACAATATATATTCATTTCAGTCAAACTTAATTTAACGCCAATATTGTGTTTGCTTTAAAAGCAAAGTGATAAAAAAATTGGAGTTATGTATAATTGCAATAACTTATACCAAGAATTATTTATCATATGTATTTTTATGTACAGAAATGTCTGAAGAAAATGCTTATTCGACGGACTTGTCTCTAATGGATCATCATTTTCTGCTCTTTTTTTGTGAAAGAGAAAAGTAAAACAGGTTTTACTTTTACAATTAAACTTCTTTCGAGTTTATTGTAATGAAGAACATTAAACAAATATTTAAATAGAAAGAAATTGCAGTTGTAATTGTTAATAATTTCAATGCGACTTCAAAATTAATTCCAATCTTTGTATAATATGCGTTTTCTACAGTGTACGCAAAAGGATGAAAATTGTAGGGTATATCTTATTTTTCATTGTTTGGTTCAGTTCGGCTTTATTCTGGCACGTGTTTTAGCTTTATTCAAAATGAGTAACTTCCTTTCTTTGGAATGAGTTGAATCTAAGCTTTGTGGGTCGGCTAATTATCAGGGTGGAGACATTGCAAACACTAATTATTGTTGGGAATGTGAGTAAAATATATATCAACTTACTGTTGGCATGGTTTGATTTTGAGAAAATAACAGTTTGACAAGAAATTATAGCGAATAATTAAGCAAATTAACGAAATATTGCCAGACCAGTTAGTCTTTAAATTAAAAAAAGCATGTAGAAAGTACTTTCTCTGTATTAAATGTATTTTTCAATTGTAAGATATATTGACCACAAGTTGGTTAAATTGGTTGGGTTAAGGCGTACAAACATTGAATTTATTGAATATATTTCTAGTTTGACAGCTGCGAGTTTGACAAGTTCGAATTGGATAAGTTCGAGCTATGCTCAGAGTCTGACGACTGTGGGAGATTTAATGGCTGCTGCGTCTGCTGCTGATGGGGATTGTGTAGCTGATGCGATTGCTTCGATTGGATGGCAGTGCCCGACTCGTAATTGATGCGTATCCATTGACCTTCGCTGTTCTCCTTCCACAGCGAGACGTTGTTGTCACCGCCGGTGACGGCGAGTACGTTGCCCGTGGTAGACCAGGAGATGCTCCACACGGCATCATCGAATGTGTGTAATACATTCGATGTCCACTGCGACAGATCAGCATTGCTGCTCCAAATGATCACATGGCGATCCTGTGAGGCAGACGCTATCTGCATGCGTGGCAATCCAATTGAGGGGGCCCATGCTACATCGCGTACCCAATCCGAGTGGGCTTCGAGACGATGCTCCTCGATCCAGCGATCATTGTCCTCTCGCCAAATCTTAACGAGATTGTCACATCCGCCGCTGACTAAACGCTTTACGGCCGGATTGCGTGACGTAACACGCTGATCAAAAGCCGGGTCCGGTGCCTGAGCCGAACACCACGAAATAGCATTCACTCCAATCGTGTGCGCATTGGGTATTTTCTTAGCATCCCAAGCACCGTACTCTGTGTTGCAGGTCAGCACGGAAATGGAACCATCTGAGCTGGCACATGCCAAAACCAGGCCATACTCAGCCGGCGCAAAGTCCACCGAGTTCACCGAGGAATCGTGATTGATGTATTCGTATCTGAAAAGGGGAAAGCATTAGGAAAATTATGTTGCGCTGCTGTTGCTGATAACAATCACACATGCATACACCTACACGTTCACAAATAAATACAGCTGCGGTCAAAATAATTGTAGTCCACACGCAAGTTTTGAAAATGTAAAAAAATACTTAAAATACGGATTAAAACTTACCAAACTTTTATTTGAGTGCTGCTATCTGTACTGAAGATAAGTAAACATCAAATAGCTATCAAAAAACTAACAAAAAATATATAATTATAATTACATATAATTATAAATAGCAGTGGAATATTAGTGAAGTATTATTGGTTTCCTGGGGCTAAATAATATTTCTAAAATTTCTACGTTGATTATTTGGTTGCACAACCGTCATATGAAATAACTGGACCAGCTATGGGTCCATCTCTAGAAAATCGATGTCCATGGCTCCGTAAAGTCTTTGCAAAGCCTGATTTTTTATGTTGGATTAACGTTAGAAACAATCTTTATGATTTGAGATTTGGAGGCTGTGCCGACTATCCCATCCCTTTGCCCCCATTGGTCTTGTAGAGATTTTATTGGGATACTTGGAGTCCTCTTGGAATGTGCAAATCCAAATGGGACCATAATTTCATCCGTTATTTTTGTTTAAGGATTAATAATGATCCGCAATTTTTATAAACAGATTTCGAGCTGGGTGATTCGTTTAGATGCCGTCGAGACCCTCGATCCCCATAATAAACCAATATTAGATTCGTCCGACTACAAAATATTCATCCATTTCTTAAATGGTTTTTTTTTAGACTTTGGCATTCTATATTTATTGGTAGTATGAGTTAAGTTATTGGATTTCTAACTACTTATTTTTTATCTCAAAAACAGTATTTAATGACTTTCCAGTGAAGTTTCGATAATAATATTACTTGAAATCAATCCCAGATGGAAAACAAACCATTTGTTGTTTCAATTTTCAGCTATGCGATGTTCGCCACGCCCCATTTTTCTCCATAAAGTGAGCCACATTCTTATGGAATGCTTTTTAGATAAGCAAATTAGATATTATTGTATTATATTACTCAAAAAACTCTTATTAAGGTCGATCAGTTTTAAATATTATTTTGGGTGCACACAACAGAAGATAAACAAAGGGAATATAAAACCCGAAATAAAACAAAGGATCTGGGGAGGAATCAAATATGTATATGCTGAGAGCAGCTATGAAAACATTGAGTGCTACTATTATTTTGACCTTAACTGTAAATACTTGCACACAGATACAAAGAGACACTCACAATTTGCTCCAATCTCTGGGTGTTGTCGACTTCCATATGATCACTTTGCGATCGTAGGAGCACGATGCCAGAATGTTGCCGAATTTGGGATGTGCCCATGCCACCTGCCACACGGGTCCTTGGTGTCCTTTGAGTTCCGCTAGTGCTTTATTGTTTTTGCGCGAGTGGAAATGCGAACGCTGCCATCTGACGAACAGGTGGCAAGCAGCAGGCCGTAGAAGTCCAGGGCGGCATGGTGGACCATGTCCTCGTGCTCAGTATCGATCTCCTGCAGCAAACTGACCATTTTGAGTGCAATTTGCTTACGTCAAATCAATGAAATCAACAAAATGTAATTCTCCGGCTTGCAAGCGTTTGACGTGGAAAACTAGCCGCTTTTGATAGACGATTAATTTTAAAGTGCCCTATCGATATGTAGACACTATTGATATTATTTTCTTGTATTTCTTATCGTTTTTAGCTACTTTCTGATACACTTTTCGTCACATCGATATTATATTGCAATAGATATAAATAAATATTTATTTTCTTGTATTTCTTTTATTTATAGTAAAAATATATTTTATTATTTTATATACTTAGTATTTAGCATATTTATATTTATATTAATTTTGTACAAACTTATCGATACATTTGTCAGTATTTTTTGGTACACTCAGTATTTTTCGTTTTAGATCTTAAGTATTGTTGAGTTGCCAAGACGCTGTCACTTTGTTGTGCACTCGACAATTTTCCATATTCGCACTTAAGGAGCATTTCAAAAGGGAAATAAGGTAAAATAATGAACCAAAATTAACTTTAAAGTTGCCAAAATAATTGAGGTACCACACAAAAAACCTAAAGTAACTAAACCGTTTTTATTGGCAACTAAAAGTGCTAGAAAAACAACATGTATTACATAACCATTTAAGGTTACCAAAAATTGTTACGCCGAAGACAAAACAAGAATTGTGTTAAAATTACTACAATTTTTACAGATGTTGACGCAATCAATTTTATCCGGCGTCCGTGTGCTGAGGACGGAGATGCGTCGCAATATTGCCATCGCTGCACCCGCTCTCAACAAGGCCTCCGATCCCATCCAGCAGCTGTTCCTGGACAAGGTTCGCGAATACAAGCAGAAGAGCGCGTGAGTTACAAAAAATAATTATTTGAAATTATTTATAAATAAGAAAATTTGCATTTGCAGCGGTGGCAAAATGGTCGATTCGAATCCGGAAATCGAGCGCGAGTTGAAGAACGAGCTGGAGCGTGTTGCCAAGCAATATGGCAGCGATGGCAAAACCGATATGCTTAAATTTCCCGAATTTAAGTTTCCCGATGTCAAAATCGATCCAATTTCACAAGGCGCTAACTAGACAACATTTTCCTGTACACATGATGTCGTTAAATTGTTTTAAGTTATTTCCAATCAGCTGCTTGCCTGAACTCGAATCAACCAGGCGACTTTATAACCACAACAAATAAATCATAAAAACCGTAATTGGTGTGAAATACAAAGTGTATCGTGTCTTGTTGTATCCGCGAGTAAGAGTGGTTCTGCTCGTAAATGTACTGTGTGCAATGCTCAATTGTAGCTCCTGGTGTAGTCGACGATATGCCCAATTGCTTTAAAGTTAAAATTCCGTTTGCTTTATCTTTGACAAAAATATTACGAATTATTCTCACTGTTGTGCAGGGTTATTTTATCTGTTTGAATTCTGCATTAAAATTTGAAAGTACATTTATCTGATATATTTCGAAGAAAATCGGCTCTCAACGTTTTTTATACAAGTTAAAATACATATTCCATATAGTTGAAAAAGTGATGGAAACTCTGAAACTATAATTCTTCGTTAAACTTGAAAATATAATTTTCTAATTCATAGTATTCCGTATAAAAGCTTAAATTGCTACTCAAATATCTCTGATAAAATATGATTCAAACTTCCAATCCATTGGTACAGAATTTTCTTAATGTATATTAATTCTGCATTGAAAATTCAGAAGACTTTTCTGGTACATTGATTTGGGGCTACTTCAAAAATAATGGTTTTTTTCCAAATACTGTTTTTAGACGGCTCAAGTTTTTTCGCGCTTATTTGCAGAAAAATTCCCTTTTTGCATTTTCTATTTCGCGGAACCATAAAAATGGATTTTCTGTAATATTTTTTAAATTTCAATTTGTTTTGCATGCAAAAAAAAATTTTTGGAGACGATTTTGTAGGATTTTGAGGATAAGCGAAAAAACGGAAAAATTAACACAATCTGCAATAAACTACAACTTAACTACGCCCATGAAAATGCAATGATTCTGCAATATATTTTAATATGACGTGAGAAACATATTGAAGGTGATGTCTATGATCTCATTAGTTATCAATATTTCAATAAGCTCACTCTATTTATATTTTGCTGCAGGCAGTATATACAATAAATATGCCAGATTCGGTTGCATCAGACAGCAATATCAAATATTGTACAGACTTTACGCAAAATCACTAATTGCAAGCTTGTCATGTACAATTTTATCAACATCGGAATACTATATCTATATTAAGTTCCCTGTCGCTGCAATATCGATTTTTTTAATTATGTCAGAATTTCCGCAATGGGAATAGTTCGAACAATGTTTCCAATTTTTTCCCATTCGGAGGGAAATATCTTAAGCAATTTTTCTCGGTTATGCGACTCTTGTCAAGTGTGACACACTCAGCGACATACAATTTATTGCACAATATCCATGCATATGTTACACTAATCGGGATCGGCCGCCCAAATATGTTGAAATGAAATTGTCAAGTGCAACAACCCAGCGATAGCAATACTTTATTGCACAATATTCGTCTTGCACTTTCCCGGGCCGCGACAGAGGTGCGGTTCCCCTAGTTTATGAGATTTTAATATTCATTTTTGTAAATCAGTTCTAATCATACCAACGAAGAGGCGGGATACCCTTCGAGCAACACAGCGTTTGTAACTCATTTTGAGTTCTGTTCATTGAAGCAATCTTAAACAAGTGAAGTCATAATTAAGCTGAACATGTCAAGGAATTAACTCGTGTGCGATGCATTCGAAGCAATCATAAATAAATACAATTATAATAAAGCTAATATCAACTAAACTCATGAAAAAAAAAACACATCAAGGCTTGAACAAGAAAAGTAACAGCAAAACTCGAAAGAGAAAAAAGTAAACCAAAAACCCATCAATACTCGAACGAAAATACAAAAGTACCTGCAAAAAAACTTGAACGGAAATAAAAAGTGAGAAGAAAAAACCCAAAAGACTTAAACGAGAACAAAAACAACTGGGGACTGGAGGTGTGCTTATGCAAGGACGTATCGAGGGAGCATCAGAAACAACGATCGTTGCTATACCTATAAAAAAGTATAGAATTGTACATAAAAGAAATCCCCTTCTCCTGCAAAACCCTTAAATTCCAGTTAGTATTCGGTTCCTTAATGAGTTGCAGTTACTCTGACCACGGTTTTGCGTCCACATTACGTCAAACGATGAGTTAGAAATAACGAGGTGCATTAAGCTGCAAAGGGGGGTAAAAAACACAGTCGTTCTCATCTTTCAGGCCACGGTGGAGTACAATAAGTGCACTCCGACACCAATAAAAACCCGTGTGAAATATAATACACCGCAACACCTAGTTTGTATCGCGAAAGAAAAACAAATAATACACAAAAAGCCCAGATAGCGTAGAACAACAGGGTCTTTGACGTTGGAGAAAGTTTTCCTAAAGTCCAGCAGGAGAGTATGCAACAAGCTTATCCCCATTGTGAATATAAAAATGGGTCGAAGCTGATTTGGGGCCAACGGTGCTCATTTAAGTGGGGAAGGGAGTGGTCCACAAGGATAAGCTCCGATAAAAGTGCTCTGAAATTGACAAATATATATCCCAAACACATATACGGAAACATTTGGTAGTAGACACCGGACACATACAAGACCTTTTATCCGATATTAACGTACACCATAGAATGCAAGAAGAATTGACTTCTTGGGCACGGTTCTCAACGTAGTTACCGGCACCCCAGATGCAAATGACCTTTCAAATATAAAGGCAGATGGTTATACACACGAAAACCCTGACACAAATAAATCAACTGACTAATACACTAAACCGTCTATTAAAAGCTGCAAAAATTAATCTTATCGACACGGCTCACCTATCTGAGACCTCGTTGGTAGGAAACCGAATACTAATAACACAGATCAACAATATCTTAATTCTGATCACACTCTCAAAATTGAAATCTGTAAACCCCAGTCTCCTTGACCATTTTGATCTATAATCCAGCTTCGCTAATCAAATCACGGATACTACTGTCACTAGCATCCTAGGGATATCTAATATTAAGATTTTACAATCGATAAATATAATTAATTTCATTATTGAGTATACTAGCGTTAAGAATTTATGTAAGAAAGCCACTATATTCCCGGAGGCACAAAAAAAGGCTCAACGCTGCGTCTATGTTAAATTTGTTGTTGTCAGGTGCAACAACCCAGCGATCAGCGATACTTTATTCCATAATATTCGTTTTGTAATATGAGCGCCCGCCTGAAGTACTTTTGCTGCATGGAGCGGTTCCCAATACCAACGAAGAGGCGAGATGCCCTTCTTGTAATAAAGCGTTTGTAACTCGATTTGTGGTCTATTCATTGAAGCAATATTTAGCACGTAAAGTTATAAAAAAGCTGAGCATGGCAAGGCATTAACTCATGTGCGATGCATTCGAAGCAATCCTAAATAAATAAAATTATAATAAAGCATATCTCAACTAAGCTCATCACTGTGTATAAGATAACAGCGGGTTTTTAAGTCGCTTAAAAATTCTGGTAGTCCCAAATTATTTAATATTATGGACATTTTAATTTTGGACATAGTTACAAACTACTTATTTGAACGGATATAACAAAATTGAGTTATATAACACCTCTTTCTCTAAAAAACACTAGACTTTCACTTTAAAAATAACACACAAATAAAGCTTAGAAGAAATAATTAAGACAAAAATGTTGAAGACTACAATTAGGACACGCCAAATCTACTCAGTAACATTGCCTCAAACCGTTTAAAACATTATCCTGACCTAATTCAGTCAAGCACAAAAGCTTGGAAACTATTGAATCATCATTAAATATATACACATATATTCTTAAATATATACACAAGCAAAAATCATTTTAAAAGAGAAATACTACAACCGAATTTAAAAAAATTTGCAAAAGACAACATTTGTAAAATATTCAAATTTTTATAGAAATCACATTAACCACAAAAAGATAATCCAAAATCTATAAATATCCAACTTATCATAAATAAATATGATCATCTATTTTCATTACCTATAAAATGCGCATATAAGAATTCGATGTCAAATTTACCACCAACATAATTTATAGTAGTAATGAAATATATATATTTTGTAGTTTAAAAGATATAACAGACAGACAAGACATCCATTGATACATTTTAATATTTCTCTTACCAAGTACAGAGTATTAAGCAAAACAGAAACCGAACTTACTAGACTCGCGAAAGACAAAATTTGCAAAAGAATTACATCTTTAACAGAAATAAATAAATCATAAATAATATAATCGACAATTTAGAAGTTTTAACTTATTATGAATTTCTTTCATTACCCATTTTCATTACAGTTAAGGTACGCATATACGAAAACAAATGTCAATTTTACCCTAGCATAAGTTAATTTATTAAATAAATAAGTGAAATACATACATATGTATATATGTATATATATATATATATATATATACATATATTGTAGATTGAAAGATGTAACATTCAAATTTTCTCATTCCAGTTACAGAGTATTAACACGTCATTGCATTAGCTATTTCTGTGTGAAAATTAATAGGCAAGCTTTACTTTAAATCACACCCCCCGCTCAAAAGCTCAACAAGATCAAGGCTGTAGTGCTTAAATATTTGACGAGGCTCAATCTCAGTTTCAGACTCAGTTTCTGTTTCAGTCTCAGTCTCAGCCGCGATTCGCTCACGTTGCGACGCTCAGCAGTAGTTTGATTCCAGACGCTCCCACGAGTGCGTCAACGGGTGGGCATTCGATCTCTGATCTCTGTAAAAGCTTGTTAGTAATAACTAAATAGGAAGGAAGTAATTACTTTGATCAGGCTAGGGCCAATGAATGTACGCGGTGTGCATAAAATAGTGAAACGAAATGTTGAAAAATGTTGTGCTAAATGTTGTGCATTGTACTGAAATGAACTGTTATGAAATAGTTGTGAATGTACAATTCATAATAATAATTATTCCGCATATGAATATGGATTAACTTTGTGTTGTATATATGTACACCTGTAATTACATACATATATGCAAGTTGTGTACACAACTATGTACATATAAAAGAGGTCTTGTACATAAGAAATTTGTGCATATGCATACATAATCATGTCCATGCACACAAATTTAATTGAATACATACTTATGTATATATATATACCCATAAATACACTCCGCGAAATTCAATTAAATGCACCTGCTCTCTGCTAATAAAATTTAAAACGCAATTTTTAAAAATGCTGAAGAGAATATATGGCAAAAGCGTTCTCATCAGGATTACGCTGGTGGCAGAGGTGTCCCACACTTCTAGGAGCTGTTGTAGTAAGAGATTAGTCTCATATTCCATCTTCTGGGAATTTTTTCAATTAGATTTTTTTTTGTGTAATTTTTTAATTGAAATGAGTCATTTTTGTTTTTCTATAAATGTGAATTTTTTTTATTCAACGCGTATTTAATATACAAAACTAATGTGAAACAAGAAACATAAGCAATTGATTGTCAAGCATAAAATCATGTGCCGTTAATTGAATTTCGCGGAGTGTAGCCATTTCATTTATGACTACGATTAATTCGTGTCAAGAATGCAAATAAAATCAATAAAGTGTTAATCTATGCATTTATGAATACTAACCCTCGTATAGACATACATTATACAAAGTGTATTAACAACAATATAAATTGACAAAAACAAATTAAATTTGTTTTCAATGTTACTCAATACAAATACATAATAATACTTTCACTGATTCATTTTTTAATTTTCATACACTGTTGTGATGACCGTATAGTTCTAAGTAACATAGGCATTTACAAATGTTATTGTACCCAGTACTTACTAAAAATGGGTATAATAAATATGCGAATATTCATATATTTTCGATCTGCACTATGTGGAAAGTTAATCTACATTAATATTTGATATTTTGTTTTCGTATTGCTTAAATAGATTTAAATACCAATTGTACTTTTAGTGAGTTTCCCGCTTAATTTTTTTTTACTTATTCAGCATCGCAAGAGCAAAAGTTTGTTTACTGAAATATTTGTTTATAAAACATATAATATATAGGAAAATAATAAATATAAATTATTTGATCGAATTCTTTAATAAAAGCAGAAGCTAATCAACGTTTATAAATATGCAAAGAGTATATTTAAATCAAAAAAAAAAATGTTTTAAATTTTATTTTTAATTTTTAGCTTAAAATTAAATGCGTTGTTAACCGGTATTTCCCAAAAACGCCAAAATTCGAAGCGAACCCGACATATCAAATTACACATAAAAATAACTTGAAAAACTATAAAGACATTAGTAACAAGTAATCCACGTACACACACACATGTCAATAAATGATTTTGTATGTGACTAGAGTTACAATGAGTTATTACTTAATTGCAATACTGTTCGTCGTATTGCCTGCAAACGGCGAGCTTCAAGTGGAATCAATCAGGTATTTATTTATTTAATTCATTTATATAAACATATTTTAAATTATGACTTATGATTAAATATATGATTATATGAATAAAGATGTAATACATCCATACCATAAGAGTAAAACTTGAATCCAAAACGTAATCAGCCTGATATCAAATCAAAATCAAGAAGTATTAATCAGATCGAACCTCTTTTGGAAAATTCCAAATGACGGGTTCGTGCAACAAACAAAACTGCAAATTAACGATGACGCACATTCGTGCTTACACTTTTGACGATAACTGCAATAAATTAAAGTACAGAGCAATTTAATAGAACAAGTGCGAACGTTGTAGTAGAGCATAGCCGACTACACAATATTCTGATACTCAAGGGTGTCAAAAAGTGTCGAGCATTGCACACAACATTCGGTATCAGAGCTTAAGAAGTAAAGTTAATAAAAATATAAAGCAAAAAAAAAAACGGAAAAAGTCGAAGAAGATGTGTAAGTATTATTAAATTGTTTTCTTGCAAATACGTAATTCTGCTTATACACTTCTTGCCATTAAATCTAATTTCTGTCGTCTACTGTTCTTAACTAAAGAGAGAGAGTGAGATACTTAATTTTTGTTTCAAGTTAAAAATATGTAACTGTCTAATTTGATCAGTAGGCACATTTAATGGACGGCTTTTGAACTGTTTTGCATTTCATACTTTTGCTCCTAGAACGACAATAGCAGAAATATGTTTATTTTATTATATATATATTTTTTAGATATATTCTCTTATTAGAAATGCATTTCCGAAAAGTAAAAAAAATCATTTCTAAAATTCAGAAACTAGTAATTAAATTTAATATCTCGGCTTATATATTAAAGTTCGGCTGTTGTCTGTCTAAGAGATCCGCCGTAAAATCGTTAGTTTTTTTAAAATTAAATTGAACTTATGAACTATTTATAATGTTTGTTTATCTTAACTTGTAAATCTTAAAATACTAGTGTGTATTAATACTACAATTTTCTAAATTTTACCCTGAAATTAGGAAAAGAAAATTATTAATTTTTAGAAATATTCTTTCTGGCGAATTTTTGAAGACAATGCGATTCTTTGTTCTGTGTGTAAATGCATGCTCCGTTCAAGTGGTGAAAAAGTTGGTCACAATATCAAGGAACTCGAACATTATGAGTAAATAAATAACAGTAATTTTCGAGAACTAGTAATTTGTCGAAGGGAAAATCGAAGAGGTGCACAAACAAGTGAAGAAATTTTGTTATTTTTATCATGCTGAAAAACGAGTTATGAGCAATTATAAAGACTGTGTAAAAGGTGTCCTATTCAAGTCGCGAGGAGTGTATACATAAGTGTGCTTACTTTTGCCAAAAGTAAATATCATTTTTGATAAGTTTTTATTAATAAAAACGTCGGCTGCAATTGCAATTGTAAATAGCCTTCGTATTTGAGATCGTGTTTAAATGCATAAGACTATAATTTGCTTTTAGTTCATTTACAGTATATGTATAAATATTTTAGACAGATGTCGACGTCAGGAACTACAGACCCACTGAATTTACAATGTGCTTGCCTTTTACAATTTAAATAATACATAATTGAATTAATATACCAAAAAAAAAAAGACGTAAATAAAACAAAAAGTTTATACAATTTTTAGTAAAAATAAATAGAAAAGTAGAAATGAGTTTCAAATAGTTACTAAAATGTAATAATAATGAATCTCAAGAATGACGAAAATTTGGACGAACACTTGAAAATATGATATATAAAATATATATTTTAAAAGAATATTTAAAGATGTAACAACGTGTCCTCCGGTATGTAAATTATGTGATTTTGGCGATCCTCAGAGAGCTTTACTGTCTGGTTTATTGGTCATTGGAACTCACAAATCTATTGTAACACATTTTTTGTTGTTGTTTCCCAAATCCAATTCACAGCTGTAAAAGAGTTTATCTGTTGGGTATGTGAATCGCGTTCCACATCGCTCTATGTGTGAGCAGCGAATTAACACTTTGTCTGACGCATACTTGACAAAGTATGTATTCATTTCTACATACATGTATCCAACTTCAACTGCGTCGAAAAAGGTTGAGTTTATAGGTGCGGATAGCCAAAAAGACTTTGCGGGGAACCAATAAACTCTTCTACATTTGGAATCAAAATGTATATTAATCAAAATTCTTTGAACCAAAAATATACCGGAACAGTGTATCGAGTCTTATTCATTGTCATAGCTACCAAGAACATTGATCGCCTTGGGGGTGGGAGTTTCGTATATACTCTCTTGTGTACATAAATCATTTTAGAGAGGCAAATGGTTTTATGGCCAAACTCATCTTAATTAGTTCCATTATTTAAAAATTATTGCAATTATTTTATTTTACAAACATTCGTATTAGACTTTCATTTTTGCATCATATGAGATACCTAATAAGGCGCAGATGCAATTCTTCAGTCTATATGAAAAATTTGTTATTACAGAAAGTAGAAAGAAAGCGACTTCTTTTTTGAGCAGTGTGTATGCCTTCTGTCAGTTTTAACTATTTGGAAGCGTTTACGGTTAAAGATTTGAAACATGGATTATTTGTTTGTTCATGTCTGTGTCAGATTATATGTTAAAACACCAATTTATTTCCTAAAATTTGAGGGCTGAACTCAACAAATTTGGAAGGAAGATTAAACTCCTTCAAAGATCGGCCTCCAAAAATCTTATATCTTCCACAACTTAATTTCAAACTCGGGAGGTAGATTGCTGAGAACCGCCTCTTAAGATTGGTAAAAGCTTCTTGTTATCGTCTAATCCAGCCCCCAAGCAGCGCTAAATTCTTTCTTTGGATTGCACTGGTATCACAGTATTTCGCAGTGAGGCATTACAAAAACGTTCTCACATTTTCTATTGATTTGATCAGAATTTCTCATTAGATTTGATATATATAGTAAGAACATTAGGGATTTGTAGGTGCAACATTGCTACTTTCCAGTCAAATAATGTGTCCAGTTAAATAATGTCTGAGTTCGTCGATCGCATTTGAAATTAAAATTATATTCTATTAGTTTTCAACTTGCACTCGTTAATGTCACAAGCCTTGTCTCGGCTGGTTAAATCATGTTAATAAATATGTTAATATTTTCTCCTTATATTTTTATTATATTATTATTATTGTGACATATTTTTAAATAATAAGTTCGAATTATCTGTCCGTCTGTATGAACGCAGATCACGACTGATTAATTTTATTGATAACTCTTCCCGATTTCACAATTTTAAAGATGTAATCTTCCAATTCAGTAGCCCAATCCCTTATCATTATATATATATTGGTCAACTATTGAAATAACGTTAAGAAATCGTATTTTGGGGATTGATAATTTATGACGAGTAGGATTAATATTGAGATTTTCCTTCTTTATCATTAGATATCGCCGAGATGCGCAAAACGACATCAAACCCGAAAGCAGTTTTGAAAAAGAAGACGTCGGCTGGTCTAATATCAATGCCGAAGTTGATGTGGTGACGCCTATGGTAATTGCACATCTTCAAAAGCTGGGAATAGAGCATTTAGACCTTCCGGATATTAAAGAAAGTTTGTCAATTGTAAGTTTTCCTTTCAATGAGATAATGTACAAATTATTCAAGTCTAAAATTCATTAGAAACCTTTCTTCATCACCTATGAGGCTGGTCTGCACCTAAGTAATGGTATTGTCTACAATCTTGCAGGCATACACAGACACAACAATGCATTCATGACATATGAAGGCAAATCGTTCTTAAGTAAATTTTATTTAAAAATTAATAAGCTTCAGGTAAGTAAGGTTCTTAGTGAGCATATATGATATGTTTTCACAACAGACAGACATACGAATTCGACTGTTGGTCCTGGCCCAAAAAATAACATATATTTAATGGAATCGGAAATGGATTTTTCTGCGAATATATATATACGAGTATATATATATATATATATATATATATACGAGTATATATATATATATATATATATGCAAAACAATGTTCTGTCAATTTCATGAATATTTAAAAAATGAGCAGCAACATAAAATGTATCAACAATTTTTTGAGCCAATTTTACGCGTTAGAGACTGGTTTGCTAGGCAAGTCTAGCTAATTAAGAAGATACAGACATAAAGGAATAACCTTTGTTTGCTGTCTAGAATCAAGTATTCGATAAAGATATATATGCATACACCCAAACTTAAATTTAAATTTAGATATCATAGTATATACATATTTTCATTACATGGTAGTGGTTTCTTTTATAGTTTGAATATAACTTTTTGCTCAAGTTAATGGCCATCGAGGGTTATGGAAAAGTGCTTGGCACATTAGATGACACGATTGTTTACGCTGAGCTCGCTGTGAATGTAATAAATTCAAAACTTCATCTTCACGACTTTCGTATAATTGAATTTAGGTACTGCGGTATCACATTTATTTATAAACTTATAATAATGAGCTTATTTTACATGACAGCAATATTCAAGTACAATTGGATCAAGCCCGTTTAATTCGCGAGTTTACAGGACTTATTTTAAGTCCTATTACAAACCTATTCAAGGATCTAATCACAACATCAATAGCCGATGGACTTAAGGAACAAATGCAGTCGGTTATGGATGATTTTAACAACGAGGATCCTTTGGAACTACGTAAATTTACAAAGCAACTAATATCTGGAATAACCGGCTCCTCGACCGAATCTAAGGAATGAAAATATTAGTATTAAAAGTTATAGAAAAACTGGGATCTAATTATTTTTCCAATTGATTAAAGTCTAAAATTTCTAAAATCACAAAATGTATTTTATTCAAGAACTTGATTTTCGACCGATAATTTTAGAATTCTTAATTATATATTGCCAAGATTATTTTAATTATTCTGCTACTGGGTCAACTTCAAATATTTCAATCGCTCATGAAGAAATGAAGAGAAATCAGAGCATTTTAAAAATATTGCTGTATATATATCGTCGAATTGTATTACTTCCTCAATATTTATGAAATATTTGAAACTTGAAAAGCGTATGAAAAGAAATGTGCACTGAACGAAAATACAAGTATAAAGAAACAAGCTTTGCCTCTTCTCAAAAGTACTAAATACCAAGATGAGATAACTGCAAGTGGCTAGATTAACTCATCTGTTGATGTTAAATTAGTTTTTACTTTTTTCAAGCTCATATTTGCAAGCTTTATTAAATATATATTTATTGGAACAGATTATACAACATTTTCATAATATTTTACAACTGGAATTATCAAGTGATAGAACTTTGTGGGCAAACGAAACAATGGCGGATGCAGGTTGCGCAGAAGACAGATCACAAAAGATATGGCATTGGTTATCTTTCGATCCGGTCAGTGGACGCGCAATAAACGCAAATATTGACTTTTTGACTGAACGATGCAATCCTTCGTCAGATGCGGGAACACTCCAGAAGTGATTGTTTGGATCCATACAAAAATGTGAAATGTTCTTTGTTGGATAGTGCCGTCTGAAGAACTTTGTGCGGGTATTATCGGTTAAGGTAATGCCCTGATTAGATACCTTAAAGTGTACCTCCAACGGAACTGGACGCTTATGCTCGGTGAGCATTTCGAAAACCGCCTTCCGAACCGCATCGTCACCGGTAAGGGACTCCATATCACCTTGAAACAAGTAAAGTACATTGCAGGCCGCACCCTGTGCAAGCATCTGTTTTTGGTTGTGGATCAACTCTTCGTTATTGGAGACATACAAATGATCCCGATCTGGTAATATAAGGGTGCACGGTAGTGACATTTGATTAATTGAATGCTCAAAGACGAATGCGGATAAGGATGTAAATATTGGTTCATTGACGCATCCCATAAGACAAACACCACGCGTTGTCGGCTCCAATAGAAAATGTCGGACCAGCTGGTTTCCATATCCCGGTCCTGTGACTACTCCGGGAGGAGGCTTAGCGACACGCAGCACCAAACCAAATGCATTTTGATAGGTTGTCGAGTTACGAATAATAAATTTTCCCGGCACCGCATCACGCAATAAATCGACAGCTTCTTCGCGAGACATGTTGGGCTTATACCAGAACTCTGACAAATCCTTTGCAAATTTGACTAAATGCGGATCGACTTCTTTTGTGTTGCTGATGTTATCAAAATGTTGGATATTCTGTTTAGTTTGCTGTGTTGTGGCACCCATTCTCGTCGATCATCAGAATATTGAATGGTTTTGCAACTGGATAAGGACTGACACAGCGATCAGAGTTCCCGATGTTTTGAACATATGGAAAGGTCGGCGTTTTTGATCGACTCTTTTCCTCCAACGCCAAGTCCGGTTTTTTGTATTTAGTTAAAGAACGTGTTTCGACATCAGGCAGGTCTATGGACTCAATCTGTCTGTCCTTAACTTCTTTGGCGGCAAGTAATGGTCTGTTTAACTTCCTATGCAGCTCATCCAAATCCCTCTGAATTGTTTCATCCTGTAATAACTCTCTTGCAGAGTCTTTGTTTGCTTCAATGGCTTGCACCTTTCGTTCCATTAGCATATCTTCGAACTCCTTCCGTGAAGGTGTCTTCCGCACCAACGGACATGAAGCAGATATACTCGGTCTAGTAGTTTTGCGTACTATGGTATTGCTCTGGGATCCCGAGGAAAGGTTATGCCCAAGTTTAGTATCCAAAATCTCCAAATGATTGCTGGTGTCACCGACATGATTCAATTCGCTGGTATTAAAGCCCACGGGAATATTGCCGTAAGTAAACGGAAGTGCATTCTCCCGAGCATGGTATGGAATATTTTCTGAATCGGTGTCCGAATTTCCATTGTGCTCTGCATTTTGCACAACAGATGGTATCTCATGCTCCGAGGCCATTAAAAAATTCGTTTCAAAATATACGTGTATATTTTTACAATCCGTAATGTATAAATAGTTCCTCTATATATATGTGCATATGTATAACGTTGAGTCACACAGCACACACGTCTGCTAGGAACCAATACTGACAGTTGACTAACGAAAGAGACTGTGAACTAGTCGGTTGGCATACTATACCCTCACATCTGGTTATTATTGTTATGTCACGAATTGTGTAATGAGTTGATAAAACCATTTCCAATTTTATCATATACGTCATTGTAGATTTAAAAATGTCTTGTTTTTTACAGATATATTTATAAAAACTATCAACATTTTTTATTATTTTTTCCACCAATTTTATATTACATCGTTAAAAATGAGAACTTTAAAATAAGGACAAGTTATTACTTTTCTGCCTATGCTAAGAGGAGACAGAGAACCAAAATCACTATTCGCAATAGACTCCACAATCAAAAATGTACTTGCTCTGCGAAAAAAATATCATTGAAATTATTAGAAATAGTGTATTATTGCATTGCAAATTAACGAAAAATATATTTAATTTTATGAGCATTTTTTAAATGTACACGGAATGATTTTATTTAATGATTCTGAAAGAGAATTTAGCTTTTTTAATACGATATATTATTTGTATCTGTATATGTATATTTACGTGCGCCGACATATGCATATTTATATATATATAGAAAAGTGTTTGTAAATATACACACATTATATCATATACATATATATACATATACATATACATATATCATATAGAACTCATTGTTCATAAATTAACTCTAAGATAACATGTGAACAAATTTTTAGAGGCAAGTCTTCATTTATGAGAAATTTGACACACAATCTCCACCAAGAAAAGTCCATTTTGGACAGCTCCATCATTTCGAAATATTGTTTATAAAAATATTTATTTAACGCAAATGCTTCGCACACAAAATGCGGATGCAGCCAAAATATAAACACACAAAAATACTAAAACACTAGTTGAATGTAGTTGTATCGACTTTTTTGTCTCTGTGATCAAAACTGTTTGTATACATGCATATTATGAGGTCGGAGACGGCTACTCCAATTCATTACACATTTCTAGTAATTGTTATTTTTCTCTGATATTTTTATCAAAGGAAATTAAAATATATCAAATTTGTGTACAATGCAAAGAAGATCAGCCCCAATTAATTATAATTGTACCAAAACAAATAATTAGTGAAAAGGTTGCAGTTGGACAAACTGACTGCGTAATACTCTGATAAAGACGTATATCCAGCTGAAAGCATGTGAAAAAATAATCGTTTTAGGGTTGGAGAATTTGTCAGTGGGTACAGCTCAATTTTTAAGATGATGTATCGTATCAATTTGGGAACACTGTCTCCAAGATTGTGAGAGATTTTCGCGATTTGTAAGGAAGGAGTGGGCATAGACGAATTCCTTTTTAAGTACCTTATAAGGGGTATATTATTCCAAAATTGGTATCTCTAGCTTTATAATTGTGGGAGATTTTTACACAATTTTATGAGGAAAATTTATTTTCGTTTTCTAAAGATGTACCTCTAAAATTGTGGGATCTATCGGCTTACGATATTCTCGGAGGCAGCTTGGAGTTTGATAGACCGATCTTTGAAAAAGATTCATTACAATCCACTTCTAGATCCTGTTTCGAGTTTTACCGATAAGTTATCGAGTTTTCAATATAGATTCTATCTTTATAATCATAGTATTAAAGCAAGTTAAGTTTTAATTTCAATTTAAGTCGGCGATCCTGGCATAAAAATGTTTTTACTGCTGTTTGTATTTTGCTCTACTCTGCATTTTTCTGTTTATATCTGTATGAACAAGAGTAAGTGGAATTTGAAAACAAGTAGTAAAAGTGGAAATGTGAAAATGGAACTTCAGTTGGAAATCAAGTCCTGCTTGATAGATCCTTGACTTTAGTAATACATTGGAATGGAATATTGCAACTCGTTTAAGAGATAAACTGCATTCTAAATACAATTCTAAATTAGGATAGGTTAATTTTATATAATTTGATAGAGTGTCTTATATTAAAGGTTTGAAGCTGGAGGCTGTACCCGGGAAAAACATTATGAAAACATATAGAACTTTTGCTTTGATAAAAAGATATTCTTCACCTTAACTTCCCAAAAAGTTAAGCAATAAATGCTTATGTATATTTATATTTTTTTAATTTTTTAAGGACAGCTAATTTATATATGAAAACATATTTTTGTAAACAGGAAGATACACATATAACTATCACATAAGTATAATTGATCTTAAAATATTTAACCTACAATAAGGCAGTCAAAAATAAACTTTTTAATTAAACTAGCTTGTAGTCTATGCAGACGCACTTTTACATATCTCAACAATACTATTGTTTAAATGTAATTAATAAGTATCAGTTTGTTTTGTTTTTGAACACAATATAATAAGTAAATGAAGTAATTAAATTTAATTGGATCAATACCGGCAGTGGAAAAGAACTTTTAGGAAATAATGGAAATTGTCTGTATACGAGTGTCTCGTTTTGTTCTAGGTGGTGGAATAGGTGGATTAGATGGATTAGGTGGATTAGGTGGTGTGCTCTGCAAACTTGGCAATTGACTGCCATTGTTGCCCTCTGCACTTTTCACAAGCTCATTGGTTGACATAATGGGCTTAAGGACTTTGCTCTGTGATAAATTTACTAAAGAGGCATTTTTTTGTTTTTGGCAGAATTTGTTTGAAAATGTGTCCTTCCATTCGGTAAACTTGGTAGGCTTGAAAAGCTTATATACAACACATATGCCTATGGCAGGGATCATCAGTAATAAGATAACGACGATCAAAATTATTAACCAAGTGAAGTGTTGTTCGTCATCCAATTCTACATGGTCGCTCTTCGGAGTCGTAGGTGGTGTTGTAGTGCGGTGCACTGGTCGAACGGGACGATTGGGAATACGGGCATCTGTAGTTATTGCTATGTCTGAACATGCGCGAAACTCCTCCTGTGGACCACAACCAACTGCACCGCTGCCATCCTCACATAGACCCCAATTATTTCCGGCTATGTAACGCCACTGCAGCACACATTGATTGCATAGCAGATCTGAAGTAAATCAATTTGACATTTATACAGAAGCTCTATTAGAAAGTGTTAAAATCAAAAACCGTATACCAGGCAAGCGTGCGGTGATTTCATAAATGCGACTCCCATTACGGGGATAGAACCGAGTGTCCAAGTCTGTTGGATGATGCTGCGAGGGGGAGCCGCGAATTAAATGCAGGACATTTTTATCAAGGCAAAACTGTTTAGCAGCTGGCTTTTCGCATAATCTAAACTCAAAATATCTGTGAAGAGAATACATTTGGCTTGAAATCTACTGAGGCAAACGTCTATTTTCTTCTTACCCCATATGACTAGCAGTCAACTCCACCCGAATTGTCATCTCCGAGCCCGGCAAATAGCTCCGTACAACTACACCCTGGCCCCATTGACCACCATTTTCATGAGGCCGTGGCTCGGACAAGTCCCAGGCATCGCCACACTCTCCACATTTGCCACCATTGCGTTTCCACTGTCGAGTAAAACCACCGCAATAAAGTTCGTGATCATTGTAATCTGGCGGTGTTTGGAACCCATAACGCCAAGCCGATGCCCTACTTGGTGGCTCAATAAGTCTTCCATGGGCATCGCTGAAGTAAACTAGGCATGAGATAACTAGGCAGAAAATAAGACACGTTCTTGAATTCTGCATGAGATGGTCTTCTTGTGGCATCACCTGAAAAAGCAGAGATAAGTATCAATGATTTTAATATCTAATATAATATTATATAAGTCGACAGAAGTAAATTAGGCGACTTGCCTGTAGTACAACTCAATACATGCCTTAGTACATACTT
Source organism: Drosophila hawaiiensis (assembly GCA_037043685.1). Lineage (NCBI taxonomy): Eukaryota > Metazoa > Arthropoda > Insecta > Diptera > Drosophilidae > Drosophila > Drosophila hawaiiensis. The sequence continues at coordinate 719,211 of JBAMBA010000072.1, read as the reverse complement.
CCACCCGAGGGAGGAATGGACTCACGGTATGCCCGGACCACAGGCAACCGTATCATTATACAAAGACGACCCAAAGCTTGAAAATAGCCTTGGCGGAAGCGTTTACTCAACACAGCTTAACATTCAGTTATAAAGCTGTATACAGCCATAAGCGAAGCATTTAATTGCCTAAAGAGGTCTGAGGTTTGTCCATGTATCGTAACTATATAAGGTATATATGGCCTGGAGGCGATCAAATCTATCAGCGCAATATGGTAAAACTCGATTTCCGTAAAAAGCTGTTGCAAACTTCTACACGAGATGGCCAATCAGCGTGTTATAAGCCTAATCTGTACGCCTGGGCACCAGAATATAGAAGGCAACTGGAAAGCTGTTGATCTAGCTATTAAGGGCACTCTATTACCCCATCTCTCGGATAAGGAAGGTATATGCCTCTGGCGTAAAAAGACAAACGGCTAAATGCCAACGGTGGTCGCATCGCACGCCAAACCTGGTCTTATTTAAAACTTAAATAGTAAACGCAGTAAAGAACTTTGTAGTTTAAGACGCACACATTACTCTGCAGTGATGCGACCTATAATGGACCATTGGTTGGTGGGTATCCATGCCAATAGGCTCAGAGCACTCTACAATGATTTCTGCAGAAACTGAATACACGAAAAGGAGGTAAAATCTCCGGAACACTTCCCCTGCTTCTGCGCTACACTAGGAAAACACTTTCTATAAAGGCTAACACAGTTAGAGAATATAGGACCAATCAGAATTGCGAAATTTTAAATGCAACTGGCTGATTTACCCCCATGAATCAGGGGGTGACATGATTGCCATAAAAATGTCGTGAGATCCACACGGTACCACAACGGACCAAAAATGGCCCATCTGTGTCGACCTTGGTCGGCAACTGTCAAACCTAACCTAACCTAAGCTAGACGATATCCTGAATTAAAGAATTCAAAGTTGATTTTCATCACGCCACAGAATATTCCAACCGAATATCTTTAAAATTGAGTCCTATATTGCTATCGATATAAGGGTATAAGGATAACGGGCTGTGTTATTAATTTAATAAATAAACTTGAGCTGCGCTTGGTAAATATGCCTTATTTAATCTCTGAAATCAGACGAACAGTAAGGCAGATAGGTCCACTGTGCTATTAATGCTGATGATGAATATATATTTATTTCTTATGTAGTCATATATCTGCCTGTTGTCTATTCATCTTTTATGGGTATGGTATGCTTATAAAAATCAATATTAAAATGCCAATTGGCATCAGTCAGATACGCAGGTTCCACCCACGGAGGATGGCTAAAAAAAAGCATAAAACGGATTAAGATTCAGATTACTTCATACCAAAATTAAATTCAATCCGTTGGATTCACCAACTTCGACTTATTGAATCATTTGATCATCGATTATGACATGTTCGAAAGAGGACTACGAAAATACATTTCTCACTTTTACTTCCGCAAAAATGTTTTTCTGATCCCGGAAATTTTATTTATATAAGCTGAACATATTTACATGTATTTATTGTTTTGTTTTTTTTTTTGAGATAAATCGGCCAATGAAATCACGGCATAACATCTTAATACGTATTGCGTAGATTTAGTTCAGGGTGTATCAATAATAACATGAACATGAAATATGTATTGTTAAGTGATTCTCGCAATTATTCGTTATGCGAACTTCTTGAATTCGTATTTTCAACGGTTTTATATATTTTGGAAATAAGAGAACTGGTTTAAAATAAAAACATGTTGCAAACCAACTGTCACGCCGACGATTGCATTCCCTTACAATTCCACATACTATTTTAATGATTAACTTTATATAATAATAATTTTTCTGCAAAACGTTAGGCGCATGATAATCATTTGATAATAATTTTCATGGCTGCAACAGAAAGTTGGATATAATTAAAGCTTTAAAGCATTGCTTGTAACGCTAATGAAAAATATTTATCAGTAATGTCTACTTTAGTGCGTTATGAACTTCAAGAAAAAAGTATAATACCTGCAAGGGTATAGGAAAAATTTAAGTTATGCTGAACCAGAACCAGTCTAAATTTCTAAAGACGACACTTAATAAGCCAACTGGTAAATATGTACATATTTTATACTCTGTTCGAAAAGAGAAAATGAGAGTGCTGGTTAGTGATTTTGTTTTCACATTCTTTTGTGGAAAGCCCGTCTGGATCTCAATCCTTTTGTCCTTTTTTGAGTTACATTCTTGAAATTTTTCACTGATAATCAATATTATAATTTTAAGTGTGCTTTATCTGCAGTCAAAAAATGTAAATAGTTCAAAAACAGAACTATGATCACCTTAAAAAGGAATTGTTGTATATTTAACAGACAGAAGGTAGCACCTCCGACACCATAAAGTGATTTAAAATATTATCCCTTATATGAACAAATTTGTATATCCAATGTATATACGTATTACGTAGAATTAACACATTATATAGATACACAAATACACAGATATATGAACTTTCATTGTCTAACTTTCACCTTTATGCACTACTCAATACACTTATATAGCAACGACCATGCACATAAGCGTGGATATACGCATATATGTCTTTGTGAATTCAGTGAATACATAGCAGTAATTATGTACATATGCAGATATATTTATTGTTGTGGAACTGCGACTTCAAGCTTTTGAATACATATGTACAACTTGAGTAAATGGATACTAAAAGAAGTTACTCCCAAAAATGAGTTACTCACATAAATGTAGCAAATTAGCAAGTCTTAAAGTTTTTGCAGCAATCTATGACTCGTCTTTATGTTATCACCTAAGGTGCGAGCCGCAATTCTTCAAGTAAGTTGAAATCACAAACTTGTGGCTTCTGACAAGTAAAAGCCTTTCACAATTTAACTCATATATTTTGTTTAGTTTTATTTAAAGAAATTGAATTTCGTGCACCATCCAACAGCTTTAAAACAATACTGAGTCGGCTCGAGTCCAAGCATGCGGATTTCAGTCACTTTTTCGGCTCTTTGAGTTGTTTAACTGGTTTGGAGAAATTTTTTTCGACGCTGAAGAGCGTCGCTTGACTGAGTATGCTCCAAAAAAGTATTGTTTCATGTGCTGTTTTGTTGTCTTGCTGTCGCGATCTTAACCTATGTAAGTTGTAAGTTTTGAAGCGCATTGTATGCGGCATGTTGACTGTGGTCATGATTCAGAGCCCAAGAAACTGTAAGTTTACCATTAATGCAGATCGCCTTCCCGGTCTTAGAAGTATTGTGCTTAGGTAACTTTATAGCTATTTTTCACACACTCGTAAGCATATAAAAATTACGAATCTACACATTATAACCTGGTACTGTGTAACTGACATAAATACATGTATAATTTGTACTACCAGTGACAGAAAATCATTGAATAACAGTAGCACATACACTTACGTATATATTTTGGCACTTTGCCCAGTGCAGCGTTTTGACTCGTGGTTTTTGGCGCTGATCAAAAATGTATATATATATATATATATACATATATATATATAATATAATATTATGGTAAATGTCAAGGGAAATTCAATACTGCGGCGCTTGTAATTTTAAATTCCATTCCACCGTTAAACTGTTTGTTTGATTTTCAATTGGCATACTAATTACTTACAGTTATACCTATTTTTGGACCTGCATAGCGTGCCAATGTTTTTGTTTCTTTACATGTATTGAGGCTTGCATTTGTATCAATGCGTTGCAAAAAAAAATGAAGGTGCTAGTCCCAGTTTTGCAAGTCAGTTTTTTATTGTTGCTAATTTTAGTTGTTTGATCAGTTTAATTAATTTGAGCTGATTATTTTCAACACTTATATTTATTTAAAGTCAGCGACCAGTCGATTATAACAATAAGAATAAGAAGCTCAGTTTTGGCAAACAAAATATGTTCTTTTCCTGTGTTTCAATTACTTAAAACGAAGTTCAGCATTTAAAATTTAATTATCTGCTTTGAGAATATAAGAATGTTCGTTTCTGAAGCGATGATTGAGCAAGTTTGCCAGTTAGCCAAGTGTTAATAGTTAAAATTCGTGATACAATATTATTATAAATATATATTTTATTATAAATCTTTTATTTTATAAACATTTTTTAATGTGACAATGAATGTCAGAAATAAAACATTTAATTCAAATTTAACAGCCATGTTGTACCTCTCTTCGTTTGCCATAAAAATGTTAAACGTTACCACATGTTAAGTTATGCTCATTATCGCATGCATAACAGATGTAAAATGCATATAACATACATGGACATGTACATGAACTCATGGACATGAACTCATTTTCAGCGATTATAGTAAATGATACGTATTGCCTCCAAACACTTTTCATTGAATTTAAGATATTTGAATGTGAATAACACATCGATTAAAATACGTATATGCTTATGATTATTTATGTTATATTTATAAAATATCTTTGGCATTTTATGTCTTAATAACAAATTATTTTTTACTGGTGCTGTTAAAACATTTTTTTAATGTGCATCACAATTTTTTAATTATTGATTTGACAATAATCGAATTATTTGCTTCACTTCTTAAAAAAAAAAAACTGTTTAACTAAGCGCATGCATTAATATTGTTTAAGGCCACTAGTCGACTTAAAACGACACCGCAAAGTATGCAGCAGCTTTATTTTTAACAATAAAATACCTTCATTTGTTCTGGCGTCGATTTCAGATTAAATGTTTTTCATTTTCTCGAATTCATTTGACATTGCTGTTTTTGGGCGTCTGGGGATCATCTGCGGATATTTCAAACAAGTTCATTTCAACTTGTAGATGCAATCCGCATCTATATTTCTCCTTAAAAAAAAAAAAACAAGTTTTAGCATAGCAACTAAGTTTGCTAGGGCATAAAATTAAATGTTGCTGTTACTGCTCATTCCCAAAATCATATACAAACTGAATATCGCTTCGCGCTTCGTGTTATTTTCGATAGTTTAAAAAATAGAAAAATATCAAAGTCGTGGTACCCAAGATGTACATGTGCCTAATTGACACAATTGTGCTGTGAACAAATAAAAATAATAAAATTACAAAAATATTGTCTACGCCTATCCACATATTTGGTCAGTTCGCGGGAGGCGATAATATAAATATTGCATTCTGTATAAGAGAAGGTGTATGCCGCAATAATTATTATGGCTGATTTCAACTCCTGAAATATGGTTATTTTGCCAACAACATGTCTGGTCCACAGAAGTGTGAATATATGAATATGAATATAAACGGGCTAGTTGCGTTTACCATATTCATATATTTCCCAGACCAGCCACCAATAATTTTCTTTCTTTATTTGCCACCCCTAATATGGCCTAGTGTGGGCGGAATTTCTAAATAAATGTAATAGTTTATATATAAAAGCTACAACAACCATTTTCTTATACCTCATAAATTCAAACCAACAAAAATTTAAGTTGAAATATCCGCATATACTGTCGTGTGTTAACATAAATACATATAAATAATTCAAATAAATAAATAAGAACAAAAGAAATGGCTTCAAAGACTTTATAAACATGATACATTTTCAATTTTTTTGTAATATATGCACCGGTTAGTATTAAAAATTAAATTTTAGTGATAAGTGTCAGAATATTGTTATACCATTATGAAAAAGTTAATGAAAATTGAGAATGATATATTTGATGTCTAAAATATCTTGGAAAACCACGTCAACACCACTAACCAGCTCGCCCCATCAAGTATAGGGTTTGAAAAGTTTGTGAGAGTTAATTTCAATGCGCCAGTCACAGACTTAATTTTGTCATTAATGATCTGAATGTCTGTCCAAAAATCCAAAACACAATATAAATTTTTAAAAAGTAATATGAAAGGAAATTCATCCATAAGAAAACTAACATTTAAATTGCAGAGTGCCGCTCGTAGGAACGTATCTTATTAAATATGACGAATATATTTGAAATATCGAAACAATAATCGAAAAAAACGAATTTGAAGTGCATAGAGTAGCTTTTAGAAGAAATTTTAGAAGATTCCGTTGATTAAACACAAAACTGTTTTGTTTAAGTTAGTTTTTACTAAAGAAATAAGACTGTTCAAATAGTTCTTTGAGGAGAGTAAAATCATGGCTACGAAAGCCGCTCACTGAATCTCATCTAAACGGTAATTAAAATCTATTATTTTGTTTTACAAAACAGGCTCATGAACGCTTTAAAATAGAAGATTTAAAACTAGATAAGTTTTCCATAAATATAAACGTACAAAATTTAATTAGCAAAATAAGGTTAAAATTGAACAACTGACGCGAATCTGAATTCAGCAACAGAGAAAACAAAGTAATGTGCATATATTTTGTCAATTAGTAATTTTGTGAAATATTTTTTATTAATGTAAAATAACGAAAAATTTTCTTGAAGTAACGAAATGCCTGATTACGGGTTTTATACGTTAGTGCGGGTGGTACTACCACTCTCATTAATATTTGGTAAGAGGTCCATTACGATAGACAATACAATGACAGCAACCACTAACGCTATATACACAGCTTCCCTATCGCGGCCTGTCGCAATATCGATGATATATCTAATATTGTTTTTGGTTTCACCTTGGCTGTCCAAACGAAGGGCATTCAAAATATTTCTGGCTTTTGCTTGTTCACTGAGTGCATTATTAGCCTTAGGCCATCTTGCTGTAAACCTTATACATTTAATGTTGGTTCACGTCAAAATACAACCATCAGTATCGATTATCCTACGTCAAGTTGGGTTTGTGAATTTTATGGGGGTACGGTAAGCAAAACTGCGAATCTATTATGAATCTTAACTATAACTTTCTCTTTAGAGTAATTTCAGTATTATATTGGATTTGTCCAGATATCATGGTAACAATTGTGACTTTGATTTTGCTCATTTTTATAACAATATCTGGTAAAAAAAATCGCAATCCGAACACTTTGAGGAATCCAAAAAATCCGAAGAACATAATATTGCAAATCAAACAGAATTTCTAAAATATTCTGAAATGAACCGTCTTATGATAATTGCGTACATTCGATATATACTAAAAACAAGTAATAATTTTGGAATAACACTAACTCTACCCTAATACTTATTAATTATTATTTTATGCAGCTCCACTTTTTTCTCTTATGATACTATACATTGCTTCCACTTTAAGACCATCACTACCTAGCAGCTTATACTTCATTATGTTCATGGTGGCTGGTACATATTGGGCTCTATACCGACAGATATATGGGTATTTATAACAACAACAAAAAGCTGTCTTCGGTACGCCGAAGATTTAATAACCTTTCAGATCGGGGTCCACTCGATTATAGATAAGTTTAATTAATTATTTTATATTTATTTGTCGTTAAGGTTTTACGAAAATATTTTGAACATACTAACAATATATAATATATATAATATATAATATATATATATATATATATATAAATATAAAAAAGTTTTTATAGAAATATTCACATTTCTGTAGAAGCTTCAAATTTGATGTCGGCTGGCTTTGACATTTTTACTTAAAGTTTGTTGATATAAATTGTATATTGTGTAATTTGTAACTTTAATTTTCAAAAATATTTTTCCAATTTATATACTATTTTGGTTCGAATTAAATATATAGGTCATTTTAATTTGTTTGAATAGAATGTAATCTGCTTTTATAATAGAAAACAATCACATATTTAGCTGTATCTGTTTTAAATAATAAATATTTATTTATGAACTACATCAAACCATCATTATGAACTAATAAAATACAAATTTTTAATTGCCTCTTCACTAAATTGTTTAACTGATCTCACGGCTAAATGGCATATGGATTTTTGCTTTGAGGGTCAAACTTCGGAATCCAGACGACCATATTTAGTACTCCAGCCTTAAAGCATTGAACATCGTGAACAAATTATTCTCTGTGCGATTTTCCTTGCGAAACAATTTCGAACTTTATCAGCCGAATGAATCTAGCCATGTACGTTAATCTATCTGTCCGTCTAAATTAAGCCCGTAGGTCTCAGATACTATAAGAACTATGGACATAATTTGTTTCTTATTCAAAATATCGATCAAAACAATTTACCTCGCCAGTATTTAATTTTTATAATATATTTAAAGTCAAAAATTTTAATGTTGTAAGCTATTTTGTTATTTAGTATTAGTTAACTTAAATTGTTTGGGATGCTGATTGGGTATACTGACAGCGAAAAAAAATAAAACTGTGTTTTTACTTACTTTTGCAGCGGTATGTATTATCCACTTATCGTTATTGCTATAGTCTTAACGGCGCAAATCATTGGATTTGTTGCATATCAACTGTCAATAGTACAGTTCTATCTGGATAGCTGTTCAATATGGGTGCGGTAAGCTCAGTGGTTTTAAATATAGTTACATTCATAATAAAGCGATCTTAGCATTATGGGACTCGAACCAATTATGATCCTTTTTCAACAAAATTGGAATGGAATGGTATTTAAGCTAAATGGTGAATTAAGTGTAGATTCATATCTGAGTCCTGTTGCATTGATGGCATCCTATTTTATCATAACGCTTAATATTAAACAAAATGCCCGCTACATGATTTTCACAACAATACAATTGAAAGTTATTCCAAAACCCGATGAACAATCACAAATTACTCAAGAATCTTTACAACAAAATCTGGATACTGAAGAACCATCATTACTGGAGCAATTTTTTTATATGATTTGTGATGTAACAACATTCATATATAAAAATTGCTATATACTGCTCAACATCATTATGATGGCAAGTACAAACTTAATTTAATTTCGCTTAAGAATATTTATCTTATACTTATACTTTCATTATCAAAGTAAGTAGAAAGTACCCAACCCGAGAGATTTCGACGATTAGATGCCCAAGTTGTTATCTACCAAACTCAATATGAATACATAGGAGACCAATTGTAATTTATAACTTTATCTAAAAAAAGTTGTATTTATGTATTATTGAACAATACTAGTATTCATACTCTGATACCGAAGGTATCATTGTATATTGGTTTTCCAACTGTGGATTACTCTTTCGCCAGATTTATATCAGCTAATCAAAGAACCCTCTTATGGGAGGTGCGACAGTGTGTGGGTGTCACTCAATCTTTGAACAATCAATAATGTACTCTTTAAATCAACCATAAATTCGCATTTTTAACAGGTATGATTGGGCGTGGCGGATAAATTTGAATTTTGGTGGAAACCTATCGCATTGCCTTGAGTGCCTGCTCCTGTTATTCAAGCCCATCACTCAGTCTACAGCCTCTTAATTACGACCACGCTTATTAACGCCGCCGATGAGGATTTACCCCCTTGTGACTTCTCCAAACGATCGCATTAGTAGAACCCTCGACCGTTTGGTTGAGGCGCGAGAGTGTTGCACGATCTTTATTATTGTAGCATCAGTGTAGCAGCCCAATTGGTAGCTGTGGCACTCCCAGAGAGCTTCTTTCTTCTCTGTGTTGGCTTACCGATCCACTTATACTGTCTGCCTGAGCCGAGGTCGGCCCATAGCCCATTGCCTCTGACGAATCTCTGATCTCGTCCAACTTTTAGGATGTCCTGGACATCACTTGTTGAATGCTCATTAGTATTTTTATTCTCACGAGTTAGTGCGAAGGAATAAAAAACCTGAGGCTCGCTTAACCCAGTGACCAATAGAATCAAGTGAGAAAATACTGATTTCTTTTGTGAATTTAAGATATGGCCTTCTTGATCGCGCCTACTTAGCGCCACAACGCACCTTTAAACTTAACTCTCTGACTTCTAGAAAACTAAATAAACTTGATCAGATTGAATAAGCTGGGTTGGAATGACTACATCTAGTCTAGTTATACCAATCAGAACATAAGGATTGCCACGAAAATCGAATGGACCTGCGCAGTTCTTTATTATAAAGGGATAAATTAGCTTGAGCTTGACATGAACTCAGAGAACAGCCTTAACACTCTATGCTTACTGCATAAAACAAATAAATCTCGCTTTTTACCTAAAAATAATGTGCGCCCAATAGCCCATTTTCGCAGATCTTAGGCTCTTCGATCAGGACAGCATCAACACCTCCGCCAAAGTGAAACGGAAGGACACCAGAAGCTGATTTTACTTCATATACTTCGATCTGTAGGATAGTTAGATAATCAACCCTCCAAAAGAGACGCATCATAACATAACAAAGGCATCTCCAGAAGTCGTTCTCCTCGGAGACGTACTCCTCTGGAATGTTCTCCTCTTTGGACAATCCTGCGGGACCCTCCGCGATGTTCGATCAATGAACAACTGCTCATCTTTTTTGCTACGGGCATTCTACTTGTAAACCCGAATGGCAACGTTCCCTAAGCCACACAAACCGCATTGACTTAAGCATTTTCATTCAGGGTGAGGATAAACTGTCTTCTGAGTCGTCCATCTCTGCTATCCTCCAACTAGCCGTTGGAAGTGCACCTGGAGCATTTTGAACATTTATGGCTCCTTCGACTTCTCTGCTCGGCAATTATAAGTTTGTAATTTTCCAGTTGTAAAGAAAACAATTGGTATTTATTAATTTTATCGTAAGCATTAGTTCCAGTTTTAATGTTAAGAGTTCACTCATTTTCACTATGTTGGTGTAGTTATGTATTTGCTGTTGAATATTTTTTAAATCTTGGGTGAAACTATCAGTAATTTACTTTTAAAATGTGCTAAGTATCCCTCTAAACTAACCGGGCTTAAGCGATTTTCAGGGGGAGTGGACGGACAGTAATCCGGGTAGTAAGTACCAGTAATCTACATTCCAAACGCCCAAGCCCGAGTGCAACCCTTCGCATAGATTATTTTTATTGATATTGAAAGAATCAATCAAGCATCGCGTGAATACCGTTAGGCACCTCTGAATCACGACTTGCGTGATACACAACATATTATTTTTTTCTGACTCATAGTCGTTTGTTCTCATTTACTAAGGCTTCTTAAGCTAAACTGTGCTCTTTTCCTATTTCAGATCTGGTCTATAGTTTATCATAGCTGGTTAACTTTCGTGTTGCTTATTTGGGCAAATATCTTGTGGATGATACCCAACCAGCGTCGATCAATGATGCGTACGAGTTTCTTTGTTGTTATGTACGCTGAGTTTCTTCTTATTGCACAGTATATTTATGGAATGAATTTAAGTAAGACGGAGCTCCCCACCAAGGTGATATATGCATATTTATAGAATTTAATTTTATATATATTAAATTTAGAAAATCATATAGCAATATTACAACATAATCCATCAATATATAACTTTCATGATCTGACAATCTATATTATTGCTCTTAATTGTTAACAGCTTCCTCGCTATGTATTTATAATTATTAGCATACAAAATTTTGCAAATTAATTTTTGTATTTATTAAGAATTAAGATACAGTAATTAAATAATTAATATCCATAGATATACGGATTAAATCTTGCACAAATTGGATTTGTCCATCCATTGGATAGCGGCGTGCAACCCTGCATTCCATTATTTATTAAGACTGCATTTCTTTGTATATTCTGGATAACTTCGCACCAATATTTCAAAGAGAAAGCTGAGGACAAAAAAGATATACTGTCTCAGATTTTTAGTCCAAAACATTCACGATCTGAACACACATTGTTTGAGAAGTCAAGGACACCTCGTGCAATTTTATTTGTTTTCGAAAGTGTTTCAAATTTTGTCACCCGTATCTGGATGTGGATGCTGATATTTTTAATATTTCTCTGTGCTATGCTTGATCAAGTCATGACTGGATTTCGAATTTGCTATATGTCACTGTTCCTTCTGTTTCTAATGGTTTTTCATATGTCATTGCACCTCTGGATAAAGTTTTTGTTCGGCTATTGGATGTTTGTCATATTCTATGCGATGACTATATTAACAATTATATACACTTACCAATTCGACTACTTTGACCATTATTGGGAGGAGTATTTCCATGTTCATCCCAACTTGTAAGTCAAACCTATGCATTTGTAAACACATTAAATAACCATATTTTCCCTTAGGCAAAATGATATTGGGTTGCGGCGCTACCAAACTAAAGATCTATGTCTACATTTGCTTGTACCGACATTAACAGTAATTTTCACGGTCGTTCAACTTCATTATTTTCATCGGCGCTTTATGCAATCAGTTCGTCAACCATTTCCAAACGAAAGACATAAAGTCTCTCAAGTGCAATTTAATAACAATCCACACAAATCCAATACACGCAAAAAGTCATGGAAATCAATATTGTCTATATCGTATAGGAGATTACGTTCCAAAATTAAACGATGGTTTCGACCTAGCAAAGAAGTGGCTTGGCGATTTCTTGAAATCCACATGATCAAGGCGGTCATATTGACGACCTTTACTTGTGCTATTTCAGAGATTTGCTGCTTTAACATTCTGCTTCTTCTATCCTCGTTGTTGAGTGTTTGTGTAAATCGCCTTATGCGACGTGTAATTTTTCGAATAGTGACGTTTTGGGTCTCCGTTTTAATACTGATGAAAATGATCTATCAAATAGACTATTTGGACAAAACCACCTGCGATTATACATGTGTAAGCCTGCATTTATTCTTATTAAACATAAAGTTAAGTAACAGCCTATTTGTAGAGAAATAATACAGTCAATTTTGCCGATTGGATGGGTCTTCGCAAAGCTGATCAGCGTTTTGGTGCATTATTACGCTACATAGCACCGTACCTTGTATACATGATCGTTTCCACATTGCATGCTGTAGTAAAGCTTCGTGATCATTTAATACGAATGCCAACGGGTAGCAGACGAGAGCCGAACATTCTCTTTCCCCATACAAATCGTCAGGATGCGGAACGGAATTTTCCCGAGCTCTTAAAATATCTGCTTAATTATGGATTCTTCAAGTTTGGTTTGGAAATCACCCTCATTGCACTGGCTTCTACAATTGTCCATAGACGTGATTTACTCGCACTGACATATTTAATCTGGCTAATACTGTTACTCTGTCTGAATAGAATGCAGAGTGCACGTATATGGTATATTATCCAACTATATTTTGTACTTTCAATATTGGTACAATACGTGTATATTATACATTTTCCACCAAATCTATGCCGTAGTAAGTATTACAAAGAATCCAAACCGTTACGAAAAGCTTTCATTGATTTGTTTTAGTTATTCCCATGGGGTCGCACCAAATCCCGGAAAATAGAGCTGTTGAGAAACTTATAGGTGATTCAGTTAAGTCCAAACTCATGCTAGATTTTATTGTGCTCCTACTTATATCGCGTCAGCGAAGCGCATTTAAAGCAGACTTAAGTCAATCGAAAAATTACACATACCCCGGTGGTGATAACAGGAATATTGTCAACAATATTGCAAAGCTCGGCCTTGTTTACTTCAAAAATCCTACGCATGACTTTTGTTCCTTTGTGCGTAACTATTCCGATGTTTTCAAAATATTAATTTTCTGTAACGCGCTCTGGGTTACACTGGCAATCGTATTTATGGGTGGCGTATGCAGTATGGATATGTTATCATTGGGATATCTGATATTCGCTTTAGTATTTCTGCTACAAGGATCGGAAGTATATCTGCAAAATATTCATTACATCATATGTCGCTGGAATTTTCTTATAGCGCTCAATGTGTTCAACATAATTATCAAAACAAGCATTATTGTATTCGGAAATATGCTGAACATAAAGGATAAACAAGATTATCAGAGTTTGTTCGCAGTTATGGAATATGACCAAACTTTGAGCCATCGTGATACAGATAAGCTATCTGAAAGGTCGGGTAACTACAACTATGGACCTAATAGCCTGATCTTCAATAACACCCTCATCTGGCATGCAATTATTTTTGCTTTCATCATCTTTCAACATCGTATATTTCGATCATATTATTTTTGTCACATTATAATGGATACTCAAGCTAATACAATTCTAGCGTCGCGGTATGTGAAAAATCTCTATCTATAACACACATCAGACATACCTTTTTGGAAGATCTCACTTTTCTTATCCTCTTGCAATCCATCACAATATGATGGGTTCTACTCGGGCTACTCGGGCTCTCTCTATAAGAAAAATCTTATCTGACTTGCTGTTGCTATTGAAAAAGTAATATTAATCTCTAATATTTACAAATGAATTTCCGCAGTGGGGCCATTGTTATTGAGAACTTGCACTATAAACAAATTTATGATCGCAGAGAGTCGGAAAAGAGCGTGCTTGCAAGCGTAAAAGCAAAAATGGAACGAATCAGGATTGCCAATAGGAGTAACTACAAAAGTAAGTGTGATGGTTTTTCGTCTCTGAATTAATTTTTTCATTGTAGAGGAACATGAGGTTACACCGAGTTCGCCAACCAGTTCGCCAACCAGTTCGAGATCGGAGGATAGTTTACATTCAAAAAGCTCAAAATTAAAAAATACAAGTTTAACACGTGCGACACCATCGAAAAATCGGAACTTAAAACTTCATCCACATGCCGTACGTTCCGGAGATTATTATATGTTTGTTGAACAGGAAGAAGTTGAAGATCAGCTCTTAGATGATGAATATGATTTTCTGGAGAAAGAGGATGAGCTCACTCGCCAAACGGTTAAAGCAGTAAAATCATTGAGTTGTTATTTAAATTAACGCTTACATTTTTATTGACAGTCCAAATCACAAAAGCAACTAGGCTCAAAGCGAATTGGAGAAAATAGCTCGGATTCTGAGATTGACTTCGATACGCATCCAATAGTTAAACTTACAAGTGAATTAATAATGCTTGTGACACTTAGGCTAAACCGGCTATCCCGTAACTATCGTTTTGTACACAAAGTACTGTCTGCAGAGAAAAAGACTTTACAGGATATAAGTACCATGAATCGATTAGGACTCGTTAATACTGCTGCAATGTTTAGTTTTTTAAATCAATCTCTCTACTAGTGAGTTTACATATGATACACCTTACAATGCAGTTTTTAAATTTGATTCGATTCTTTAATTTAGCAAACAATTGGATGCCATTAGTGATAGATCAAAACTACCGTCGGTTAGTCTGATGTCAAGAAACGAAGACTTTAGCACTCTCGATCATAGTGAGTTTGTACAAATGCTGTTTGCTTTTTGGCATGCGATTATTGCCAATACGGCAGCTGTCAGCTACTTGGCTGTATTCGTCAATCAGGCTGCAAACTCCTCTTTAATTTCATTACCATTGCCATTTCTCGTCCTTTACTGGGGTGCTCTAACATTACCTCGACCAACAAAATCATTTTGGGTAACTCTTATTACTTACACATTGGCGATGATTTTCTTGAAATGCATATTGCATCAAAAAATTGTACTTGACCTTAAGCTTACAAAACTAGCAAAGACAACGGACTTTGAGTTTTTCGTAAAACATGGCAAGGCTGTATACGATCTTCTGCTCCTGGTTGTTCTTTTCTGGCATCGGTACATGCTAAAAAAGCAGGGAATTTGGAACTTACCACGATCCGAAAATGATGCGGTTTCATCAAACAAATCATGTGAGCTTACTTATCGTTTTTTATATACATTTAAAAATAGTACATATTTTAAAAACAACTTCCTTAGATCGCAAAACGCACAACAAGGACCGACCAAGTGAAATCGTTAGGCGGCTAAGGTATTTATATGATTTACTTAAGGGGCAACTAAGATTTTAACTTTGTGTATGTCGGTCTGACTGTCTGCTTGTGCGAACTCTCTGTTACGCTAATTAAGCAAATGTTATACATGTAATACAGGCACATCCGCTTCAGAAAAAAAATGCAAAGATTCCAATTTTTTTATTTTTATTTATTTGAAATTATTAATTATTTTGTACTATATGTTGGGCTCAGATAACACAACAATTTAAAAGATTTGCGTCATACGTCTCTACCGTTCCTGCAATAGTAGGACTACTGCTGCGCAGACGGCCCTGTCCAGCTAACATGACTTCATTGAGCTTTCCATTGAAACACCGCTTCCTAAAGGAAATCCTACGTTTCTTTTCTTTCATAATGGTAACATATCTAGCTTATAATTTAATTTTCAATTTTTAAGCATTTATACAATACAAGAAAAGTAGCCGTTTTAATTTGAAATAATTCGATTATTCCAAAACGTAGGTGTATATTTGAATATTTCGGCTAAAACTGTTCCAACTCGACAATACAACAATCCATCGGTTATTTGTATTTAGTCTTTTTATTTGCCTTCTTCATGCCTATTGATATAATATGCATATCATGTTGTTGCTTGCAATTTGTTATTATCAGAGAATGTGGATACCAAATACTCCGAATTTCGAGCAATACTGCACACATTTTCTGCTTTCGATCCGGAAGGTTGAAGGTCAACTCTGTTCTAGATTAGTGGAAGTCACCAGCCACAGAATCCACAACTTCACATATATTCTTGTTATTGCACTGGGCATAGAGTATTGTAAAGTCATATATAATATCGATGACATCATTTATTTATATTTACTCAAGGGAAGAGTCTGGTAGTGATCGTAGGGATATACATGGATTTAACCGAGACATGGACGATTTCCTACGCCCTGGTGTGGAAAATAAATATGTGTATAATAATATTGAATCAGAGTACTATCGGCAAGCTATGCAACATTTAGAGTAAGTATAACAATAAAATTGAATAAAAATACTTAAAATATACAAAATGCAATAACCCACAGGCACAAGGGCGAACCTTTATCTGAAATAAAGAAATTTTTTCTTGCTTTATTTCACAAGGCTCGCCTATCAACTGATGTTTATACATTACTGTTCTTATGCGATTTTATTAATTTCTTTGTCTTGTTGTTTGGATTTCCTAAGTTTGTGGTAAGTTTTAAAGTTGACTATTTGATGTATATATTATTATAAATATTGTTTTTGTTCTTAAAATAATTATTATTATTGGTCAGCGAAAATACCTACATCAGCTCGCCACGACTGTTAATAGCACATTTGTCCCCTACATCTTGGTATACACTTGATCTTCTTAATAGTCCTGGCACTTTGCAAAGGGATCTGTCATGGCCACACGGAAGTATTAATTGACCCATTCCCCTGGCCAGAAGGCGGATCTTTTTCGGCCTCCCTTATTATCATGCCTTACCTGCAAATCTCTGTAAAGGTAGACCACTGTTTTCTCCACAACTCGTGGGATTCCAATGGAAAACAATAGAAATAAAAACAATATATAAGAGACTGGTGCTTTCATAAATCCGGAAGGGTGAAATAACACCTTGGTAGGCAGTCAGGCTACACTTATATTAAGACCTTCAAATGTTATTATTTTACGATTTCTCTATATTGAAAAGGCGGTTGAGCATGTCATTTGGTATCGTTTGTTGCATTTTATGCATATTTACAGATTTATGTCTGCAAGCTTTCGGAGATGCTTGATTCTGTTTGGTTCGCTAAGCCCGCAAACCTTGCCTCCGCTTTGCGTCACCAGCAAGGCAAAGCATTAGGGCAGCGGACAGTGGTACAGGTTTATCTGCAGAAGTTTGAGAGTAATCTGGAAACTCTACTCCAACAACTGCTGAATTGCTCACGTCATCACGATAGCGTAAACTTGACCACATATTTCTTCCCTAGCTCCGTATCGTGGACGTGTCGGACGCGTATCCCGGCTGATCCGGCGCTTCGATCTCCATATGTGGTATCCTACTCAACTGCCTAGCTTGCAGAGTCACCTCCCCTCATTGTACCCGATTCATACCTTCAAGGTAATAGCGTGAATTTCAATTTGCTGCTTCAACCGGTCCGGCTCTCTAGGTCTGCTTGAAATTTCGCTTCCGTTCACAGCAATCAGCTTGACTCTGGAATAGACCACTCCCAATTCTTGTCGTCGTCGCAGGCGATGACTTTTGTTTAATTACCAAATCATATTTAGGTGTATAAAATTTATTTTATGTTCAAAATGTATTTATTTATTTAGTTTTTTAAATTTCCTCCCTCAATTTCGTAAAAAGGGTCTAAGTGTTGTATGAGTTAATCGAGTCCTTCTGGTTTTTAGTAAAAAAACCAGTTTGTTTCGTTTCAATGTTTTATTAAGACTGAATTTATAAACTGTAACTTATCATAACTAAACCTCGGACTGCTGTTTCTGCTGATCGGTGCGACTTTGTCGCTGACGCCTTGATTGCTGCAACTTTGTCGCTGATGGTGTCAGTTATCCGTTCTGGGTCCCACGATGGTCTTCCCGTGGGATCTGCTGACGGGGCGCTTGTCCATGCACCTTAGCTGTGATCGTGGGCTCATCATATTTCTGTCTGAGTCCGGCGTTGCAGAGAATATGCTGACGAGGCGCGCGTGTTTTATGGAATTTGTTCGGGTGCATTGACTTTGGTTATTCGCAGTGTTAGCTTATTTATTTGAGTGCATTGGTTTTAGTTATTTGTAATGATGGATGTTAACTTATGTGTAAAAGTGTAACCAAGAAAAATCGTCTAGAATTACATATTAAGCTTTACACAATGAACGATCTTACAATATTTCAAGGCAATGAATGATGATATTTTATGATTGAAATTAAATTAAATTGATTATATTAATAATAGAAAACACAACTATTATTGCAAACATTTTAATTTAATTTTAGAATCGTCATAAGCACAGCGCAAGCGTTCTACAAACCTATATTCAAGGAAATAAGGTGCCCTTCAGTTTTTTTTCATGCTCGTAGTACAATTTGGCACTATTGTGGCAGAGCGTGTAATATACTTACGAAAAGCGTTAAGAGTCAAGATTGTGTTTCATTTCATTACTGTTCTCGGAATACACATATGGATGTTCTTCTTAGTGCCATATGTAACATCGATCAGTTTTGGTGCCACTGCACCAATTACATTTTACCTCATCAAATGCCTGCATATGTTACTGTCAGCCTATCAGATGCGTTGTGGTTATCCAAGGCGTATTTTGGGGAACGTGTTTACGAAAAGTTTTTCTATGGTTAACTATGTGGCATTTAAAGTGTAAGCAAATATCGAGTGATATTAAGTGTGGAAAATCGATAATAATTTATGAAATTGAAAAACACTTAGATATATGGAAATTCCATTTCTCTATATTCTTCGAACAATGCTCGACTGGCTGTGTATCGATACAACGCTTACAGTTATGGAATGGATTAAAATGGAAGATATTTATCAATCGGTTTTTACTGTGCGTTGCTACAGGCAAATGGATTCAGATTTCCCGGTTTTACGGGGAGAACCTAAGGAATTTTATACAAAATGCTTAATAGGTGGAACTATTATATTAATATTGGTAGCACTTATATGGAGCCCACTGTTCCTCTTTGCACTTATAGGAACAGTGGGAAAATCAAACGTTCCTCGCAGAGCTGATATATCTATTAAAATAGGGAATTATGAACCACTGTATATTTCCCAAAGTTACTCGGGTATACACCAGTTCTCGGAGGATGAATATAAACATCTAGTTAAAAGCTTCAGCTACGATACAATTGCTAGCGATCATATTACTATTTATGATCCCGATGATGTTACAGCTGTGAAATTTGACTCCAACTCTGTGACATTGTGGAATATGTCACCACCAAATCTTATGAGCTTGTTAAATGATTTGAAGACTGGTACGTAAGAAAAATGAGGTAAATTCAATCATAGACTCAATATTTTATAGGTAAGCCAATGGAAATCCGTATGAAGATGTCTTTAAATTCCGGTGCCATGATGAATCCAATAATGTACGAAACTACTTATAAGCTAACTCAGAATATTGAATTAACTCGTGAAATGCTCATAAGAACGTTGTCTGATGAGAATAGCAATGTAAATGTCGTTGTGCCAGACATATTACCCAAATTTATTACGATTCAAAAAATGGAGGTGTTCGTCAAATATATCAGAGATTTCGATGGTTCGTATGTTAATTATTTAATTTTGAAAAAATTAGTC
Source organism: Drosophila hawaiiensis (assembly GCA_037043685.1). NCBI lineage: Eukaryota > Metazoa > Arthropoda > Insecta > Diptera > Drosophilidae > Drosophila > Drosophila hawaiiensis. The sequence goes on along the minus strand of JBAMBA010000072.1, from coordinate 699,283 downwards.
GTTTATGATGCCGCAGCATTATATCTGCCTAGTTAACTAGTAGAATATTCTTGATTGAAAATTATCTTTGTCTGGAAAATTATTTTTGTTATGACAGGTAATTATCGTCGGCCGATAATATTAAAAAAAAACCAAGATGAAGGAAAGGTTTGGTGGGAAATGCATGACTATTGTGATGACAAATATTATAAGAATATTATTAGCAATCTACCTTCGAGTGACTGCGATGATGGCATTGTTTTTTATATTTTTAATGATAAATCATTTCCAACAACGATGAGTTTCCTAGAAAAAACAGGGTAAGTTAATAAATATATTATTTATAAAATAGCTATTAACAGCCAAATCTGTCCATCTCAGAGACTTCAAGGTAAAGTCTCTAGCCATTTTGGAAGTTCTCAGATGAAGTCATTTAAATATGACTGATTACTTCCTTGGATTCACCTTTATCGATTACCTTCGTCTTTCTTATTTGGTAGGATTATACCTTGGCAACTTTACAAGTTTTTATGGAAATCGTATAATCATATATGCTGTAAATAAAGCGTATAATTATCTTCATCAAAAGAAATTGCAACATCGAGCAACATATTTCCCCGCCACGCCAACCTAAAAAAAATCGGGAAACTCTATATATTCCTCGGGGTTTCAGCTAGCGGCACACAATTTTGAAAGTAGATCACTAGAAAAACCCACCAAAAAATATCTAACACCGACAAACCGCTAAAAAAAAGTTTAAAAAAATGTCCACAAATTATAATGGGGAACTAGGGACAATCTTTTTCAAACCGTAAATTATGTCCTCTTTTAGATGGTTGCGGCCTTCTTCACATCACTCATACAAGCATACATTTTAGCCATCTATCGAGATTTTCAGTTTAGCACGACTGTCTTCTACGCCATGATCCCTTAAATTTCTTCTATAAATACATATATTTAATTGTATAATCTGATTTGAATAAGAATATTAAAATCTGCCTGCAGAAAACAGTTACTCATGTTTAAACCATATCTTATATAGGATAATTGGTCTATACACGACATGTGTTTATGTAGTGTCCCGTCTTATACGGTCTATAATAGCCAACAACCATCGGCGAATAATGTTCGAGGATTTGCCGTATGTGGACCGAATATTAAAGCTATGCAACGATATCTACTTGGTTCGGGAGAACAAAGAATACCGTTTGGAAGAAGATTTGTATGGTAAGCTATTATTTCTTTACAGATCACCGGAAACGCTTATTAAATGGACGCGATACAAAGAAGAATTTATAGACGAACCAGTGCCGACAACAAATGCTGAAAAAACACTGCCTGATAAAAATGCACAAGATGCTCGACCACCACCTTAATCAACGATATGAATATATTTGAAATGTTTTCGGTTTTATGCCACCGCTACGTTTTTAATAATTTATACTTTTTTAAACTGGATACATGCTGGATACATGGATACAATAAATTTTAAAATGTAGTCAAAGGTAAAAGCTGTTATGAATGTAATAAAGGTTTCAATTTATAATAATAAAATAATGTGCATAATACTTAAACCATATTGTTTATTCTACCTTCAAGGATTAAAAGTAGAAAACGTCAATTGCATTCAGCACATCGTTTATAATAGGTCTCGCAATGCATACGACAAGCAGCTGTGTGGAAAAAAACGCAGCGTCAAAAGTAGATTTTGCAAGATTTCCTTGACTACTCGTAGAGCAGAGATCAATCAGACGCGACATCACCTCCATCGGCTAAGCCAATAACCTGTTCCGTATTAGTGTAATTTTCTTCCTTATACAGAAGGAACGGGAAAAACCTATGCCTTGTTCTGACGTGCCCATTAATAGAACAAACCATCGGAAACCCCTCCCCCAACAATTCCTATTGGAGGGTATGTACATCATCCTGGTCTGTGTCACAAATGGCTACTATTTCTATTGGTGAATGCTGAATCATCAATAGGATGAGAGAGCCGCTGCGTGAGTTTATTCTATTAACAAATTTAATTGTGTGTAATCGGCATCAGAACCGCAACTTCGGCAATTGGAATCGTCGAAGTCATCGGCATTACCTCATTGGAAAGAAGATGTCAAGCACATACTCCAATCAAAAAATGCTAACTGGGCCAATACATATTAGAACACGGATATGTGGACCTAGAATTGGTTATGAGAAATTGTCGGGAAAACTTTCAACTATTTCCCATCCGGAAATATACCCCTTTGAGAGAGTTGCTCCTCTCTCAGAGAAATTTAATGGCAGGATGGTTGGTATATATAGTGCTCCAACTAGGCTCTCAGCCAAGTATATAGATACCTGATATGCACAGGTGTTGTGAACTCATTACGCTGTTAATCGCAGAGCTTACATCTGAATGAATTTTAAATCTAGTACTTTGAGGAATGATAAAATGTGAGGTCGCCAACTAGAGACCTTACTTCCGTCCCAGAAAGATTATACATCTTCTTACATATGAGCCACGCCTATAGCTGATCGTAGCACTATATTTGTTTTATGGAATTTTTTGCTCAACTTTTTTTAACATTCCTTGATTTAGGGTTTGGCCAAGGTCTAGCTGAACCTAGCCCACAGAGCAGTTCAAGGTCTCACAAGAGAGATCCGGTTCCATCCAGTTGGTATTCAAGTTCATTCCCAGGCATACTGCCTTGTCCAGGGATCCAGCAAAGCATTACTCTGTTTTCTGTTAAATAAAATATCAATGATATCTCAAACTTTAAGGGTTTCCAATTTACCTTCACACAAATAAATAAAGAATGTATATAATCGAACAATATCTAGTTAACTTTAATTTTATTTCATTATTTCATAAGCAATAACGAAATTAATATAAAGTTTATCCCTTCGAAATTGCGTTGAGACGAAAAAAAAACCTTTAAAATAATGTTAAAATGTGAAATAAATCACTCTACAATTTGGGCTTTTCGCCAAACTGTTGATTGGTTGGTAGGCATTTGAAAACATCAAATATAATTTTTGATAATCCTCACAGAGCAGCATTGTTTCTGCATCTTCCTTCTTCATTTGGTTTCATTTGCATCTATGGTTTCCAGCAGTATGCACATACCTTTTCGTTTCAATCGTAAGTCTAACAACACCTGTTTTAAAGTCTTCTACTGGAAATATCTAACCATGCTTGATGGCATTATCTGACAGCATAGGTTCTAATATCTTCCAAACTCCCATTATATTATCTCCTCATTGCTGTTTTTATCTTATTGTTTTTAATTCTTTCCTTAAGCATAGACAAAAAGATGTAAAACATTGCAAAGCTTGAAAACATCCTACCCACATCTAATTCCTCCTTAAAATTAATGTTTTTTTGTATATTGTGACAGTTGTACCTGATGTTTGATGACTATTTTGCCAGTGTGAAAAGCGTTTCACACCATCGAAAAAATCCCATACGTTCCGCAATCCCTCCAAGGACTGTAATACTTTTGTAGCGGCCTGATTTACAATTTTTAACTGTTGGGTTTGCTTCCTCACTTTGTGCACTTATAAAAAAAAAGAAATTAAAAAACAAAGTTAATAATAATAAACAGACTAATTTAAAGAAAAAATAGCGGATTTTTAAATGTTCTTAATAACAAAGAATTTGTTTCCATTGATAAGAATGCAAATCACATACTTTGGCATGTTTGTCAGCACTATCAACAATTCAATTTAATTGCTTTTCGAATTTTTATATCATCAAAGTTCGCAGAAAATTTGTGGAACAAAATATAATACAAAACGATATGTCACAAAGCAACTTCAGATCGGATCGGGACGATATTTTTACAAGCAACAATTTTATATCGATATATTTCGTACATCACTAAATCATTTAAGAAAATTCAATTGTACTTTGCGTCTAAGGAAAACAATTAATTTAAAATGAGTTTACCACCAATGTTATTGCAACGACTTAAGTCACGGGGGCTGGTTACTAAACAAAATGGTAAATATATTAATTCATACATTTTTATGATACCTATATAAATACTTACAGATTTACACTTGCACATGCATATGTAAACACAAACTGGAAAACTGAACGAGTGTCTGTTTTTGTCACTTTAAGTATTTTATTTATTAATATTAATTGCTGCAGATCTCTGTTCATCATAATGGGGCTAAGACTATTCATTAATTTGTTTTGTCCGCCATGCTATCTGTCAGGTCGTCCAAGGCTTTCCTTCGAATTGGGGTGTTATTGGGAAACGTGATAGTTTATGACTTAATTATATTAAGTGAAGATGATAGATTTGGGGTCAGTCATATAAGTTTTCTTCTCTGCAATGCGCAAAAGGTCGGAAAATATATATTGACATTTACAATTTACTTCTTGTGTTTCAGCTCAAACACCTGTTTCCGAAACCATAGAAGAAATTATTGCGGAAAATTATGATGAGGACGACAAAAATCAGCAACATTCAGGCGTTGAGGCTAGCACATATACTAGTAAAAATACTACGATTAATGAGCATTATTGGGCTGATAGGATTAAAGAACGAATGGAAGTTACAGAGTCACACCATGGATTTAAGTTTTGCCCAAATACATATAATATATGGCACAACTGCACATTATACTGTGTAAACAAATGGGCAAATGGAAGACCAAAGCCAAAAGACAACTACCTTAGACGCTATAGAAGATTAATTCGTAAATACCCACTTGGCGCTAATTGGAAGGATGTTTATGATAGTGGTTGTGGCGTCTACTATTTTTACAATTCGGCAACTCGAAAGGTATCGTGGTTACCTCCAACACATCCAAATGCACGGATTTCAAACAGTGCAGCCACTTTTCGAAAACAATTGGCCAATTCAAATGACGAATACAATTTCGATACAAAAGATTTCGCGTCAACTAATTATAATGAAAGAGAGCCTGGCGTGCATCCATCAACTTTCATTCCATCTAAGAAGCAGAAGAAGCGAGATTTGGAACGCACATTTTTACGAAAGCAACGCCTTTAAAATTATAAGTATAACAAAGAAATGTTCTCAAATTGTTCAACAAAATATACAAATATTTTTGAAGCAAAAAAAAAAATCAATATTTTTGAATGAAATCTTCCGCATGTGGCTTTAGTAGACACATTGAGCCCTTCTTTATACTTGAGTTTAAGTTTAATTTATATGAATTTACATTCTTTTCAAAGGCCTATTTTCCAAACGGATCCAGTGCACAGCCGAACCAGAGGATGAGAGTAAACAAGTGCAAATGCTTCAGATTTTTTTCGTTCATACAAGAAATAATTTTCGACTTTTGCCAGCAAATATTTTGCAACATATTAATTATAAGATTCGACCAACTACAAAGTATACTATTTTAAGTTTAGTTAAGATAGATTTAAGAATGATAGACTTATTGGAGGAGAGGCAGATCGACATGGACATGGCTATATCGTGTTCGGTTATGGGATCGGAGATCGCTTTAAATTCATTTTCGAGAATAAAATAAAGCTTATGTAAAAGCAATTTGTTGATAGGTTAAAATTTTCTATATATTTTAATATTTATTATATTTTTTTTTAAAACTTTTTTTGTAATATTCAAAGGATATTTATAATTATGCATTTCAATTTCTGTTAACTACAAATATTATGCATTAACAATATAATTAATTATGTTATAATAGATTCCGCACATATTTTAAATATTTAAACAAGAGAATATTGTTTTGATTGTAGAAGTGCTCGTTACCACGCGGTTTGGAACTATTTTTCATAGTGAATAAATAAAAAATAATTAGTGACCAAAAAATTATTTCAAAAAGAAATGTCAGAAATTCCTAAAAAAAAAATCGAAATTAAAAATAGAGATCGCCTTTTTGTTCTGATTTAATACATTTGGGAACTTTGGAATGCAGAACGAGTATAACTTCCAAGTCGAAGTCTGTAGATTTAAGGAAGACTGAGAAAAGTATAGAATATAATTCATGAGTTAGGAGCAATAATGAACTATCTTAAAGTCTAATCTAATCGACAAGGACTACGTAATTGGAGGCCGCCAGCGATGGGTGCACCTCACATTGTGTGAAGCGAACTTTGGTCGCGTCGTCTTCATTATTGTCCAGCGCCCCCTCGATAATCATTTCCAGTGCGCATTTCAGCTGCACCAACTCCATTTTTAGTCTAATCTCGGCCTGCGTTGTCCGCCACAGTTGCTCGAGCCTCAAACATTTGTTTGCTATACGCAAACACATTGTTCTCTAACACATCCATCACTGTGCTGGCGGCATTGAGGAGGGGGCGCATGAATGTGGGCGCACAGGAAGTCAACGAATTGGATTAGTGTTGCCTGATTTCGATTTGTTAATGCCGCCCGCAAAGCGCGCGCGATGCAGTAGCTCGGTGATTACAGTCACGATTTGTTCGGGAAGATCTTCAGTGTTCTTCGGCACTAATACACTGTCCAGCACCTTCTTGTAGTTGTATTTACGCAGATGATTCTCGAATACCATTAGCTGCGGTATTCGCCGTCGATCCGTGGCATGATCCACGCTTGCCGTTGTGTTGGGACACGCCATCCGATTGCGTTGCGTTTGGCAATGGGTGGCATTGATCTGTTTGAGGTGACTCGGTTTACTGTCGACAATCAAGCGCTTGATGGACACCAGGCCATCGACCATGCCGGCAACGACAGTCTGATCTCTGGCAGCAATGCCCAGGCTGACCACCGGCTTGGGATAAGTTAAGGTGTACACCCTTTTATACGTGCCTACATCATAGATCTTGATATGTCGATCTAGGCCGCCCGACAATAGACGCCGGCCATCGGAGCCCACCCGCAGACATGTGACGGTCTTGTGATGCTGCGACATTGTCATCAGCAGGCTGCATCCACTTATCAAATCCCAGACGCGCACCTGTGTCCCGCCAGCAGTTATGAATATGGAGCCGTTGGGCAGGAATAGCATGGACTCAACGGGGCTGCCGTGATCCAGGTTCGGGTTATTGACTGTTGCACCCGTGCATCGTACAGATTGATTTTGCCATCGTAGCCTCCGGAGATGAACATATGCCCGGCCTGCGGATGCGTAGCGCCCGCACGTATATAGTCGCTGTTCACATCCTCATACGTCCGCACCAGCTTCTCGTTGCCCACATCCCACAGTCGCACCGATTTGTCATCCGCAAAGCTGGCCAGCTGTGATTTGTCCGCCGTGAAAAATGTGTGATGCACGGGCGCCGTGTGCCCCTTGAACAGCCGCAGTATATTCCGGCTGCTCATGTCGAATAGCTTCACATAACCCTCCTCATCGCCGGCTGCCAACAGGCGGCCGTCCTGACGGAACGTTGCGCCATATGCAGTCTTTTGGAACTTGGATAGGTTCTTAACGACCAGCTTTGCCACCAGATGGTATATCTGCACCCGAGCCGAACACGTCAACACAAAGTTATCCAGCTCACTCGGATTGAAGTCGATGTAGTCGACGGTCGTTGCTCCTTAAGCAGCTCCGATTTGCCCAATCGATTCCAGTAGGTTGTGTCCGGTGTGACCAACAGGACCTTCTGTTGAAACCATCGTATATTAAGTGGCTGGAAATTGCTCATCATCTTGATTTTGGAGTCCAAGCGCGCACATGGGAATCAAAATAACAAATTATCAAATAATTTGATATTCAAAATTCGTGAATGAAATGTGCTAACGAACACACTTTGACGACGCACTGCCTGACTTTGAGGCCGGAGATTTCAATCAAAATGTGGGTTCTCGGATACCATATGCATATAAAACGATAACCCCCATCTCCCGAATATCGATAAAATTTGAATACCGATTGCAATAAGAGTACATAGCGTCAGTTCGGTAGAAATATTAATCAACAGCAAAAATGGCATCAATATCGATTGTGAAGCACATAAGTCAATCAGAATATAGAATATGTTGGCGATAAGGAGAACGTAAACACAATTAAAAGTTTCGCACGACTCCGCTATTGCTTCTGGAAGTAACCGAAGTCTTCCTATTTGTATCCTATTGCAAAGCTGAGTCTTTTCTTATGACCCGTCTTGTGACCACACTTCAAAATGCTTAAAAAAAACATACTTAATGAATTCATGGAAAGAAAAATGTGATTTAAATGCGTATTTCATTTATTGAATTTTAAAATAAGATTTAACTATTGAATAGTTCGACGCATATTTAATATAACTAACAAATGTAAAAGTTCAAAAATTGGAAAAATTTGTTAACAATTTTTTTAAATTTCTCGTAGTGTATGAATAATGCGTGTATACGAAATGAACTTCATTCCGAAAAGTCGACTATTTACACATTGCGCATTGACATTATTACTTAAAACTATTTTCTTAAACCAACTCTAGTTCAAACCTCAAAATTGGTGGCTAAATGTGGCGAAATACACTCATTTGATATAAAAACACTTTGAAATGTTGGTTTCACAGCTGAAGATTTTTCCTTTATATGTATATATATATATATATATATATATATAAAAATGTTGATAAATAATAAAATGAATAAAATAATTTATTAAGCGAATTTGTCTCTCTTCTAGCAACCATATAGAGTGTCATTGTTTGCTCGATAGGGCTTGCAAAGGTTCAAAAGTAAGTAAGTACGCGCAACATAATTTGTTTTTCTTAGTATAGTACATTTAAATGTTCAATTCTATGAGTAGCGCTAATTCCCAAATTTTTTCAAGTGTTAACGCCAAACACAGTACAAAAATACTGATGTTTAGTTTTGTAACGATGCATTAAATTCAATAATTTGATCTGGTTTTGGCACATTGCAAAAAGATTTATTTAGGTACAAATAATCAATACAACACAAATAATCTTTACATTTTTGCATATTTTATGATTTTAAAAAGTTAACTTTATTAAGTTGTATATTATTTATTACTTCGTGTCGAGGTCTTCTTATTTTATATATATTACACATACTTGATTTATATAAACCCTTAGTAGACATTTTAGGGAAAACTGCATTTAATCAATTTGCTAAACCTCTGGTTTGATGTATGGTTTCTGACAGTTTGTACTCTACGTTCCCATTTTTGGGTAACAGTTTACAGGTGGCATTACTTACATTTAAAAATATATATTAAAAATTTAACTCCATAAGAAATAAATAATAACAATATCTTGGATTCACACGGGAATATATCATTCAGAAAACATGTTTACTACGTTATTACGATGAATATTTTATGTTGCTTAGTAATTCTAATGGTGACTGTTATTAATGGTGTCACATGCTTCGAAGAAATAAGTAATAACACTCTTTACAGTGTTAATACCCAGAGAAAAAGTAAATTTCTATTCGATACTATATTTCGGATCAGTTCCGGGGTATCAAATGCCTTTGGGTTTGACACTGAGGAAGATGGGGACAATAATGAAAACATTAATGTTCCAACCTGTGAATGTGGTGAGTAATTTAATGGTCTCTCTGGTAAAGTTTTATAAATATTCAGCAAATTAAAAAGCTAGCTTTGGCATATGTGCGCATTGTTTTGATAGAATATTAGAACCAAAATGTTATGGTTTAAGCAATCGAAAATGAATTGATGCCCATATAATATATATTATCTGGATCAGGCATCTATGTTAAATAAATTATGTATACAAATTTCTTTACACATATGTGTGTAAATTTAAATCAATCAACTCGAACAAAATAAATAATTTCAAGAAGTGGGCTAAAATGCGATTTCGTAAGAAAATGGGAGTAAGGGCAAAAAGAGATAAACGGAACTTCTAATCGATAGTGTGTGTGTGAGAGAGAGAGAGAGAGAGCAAATTTCATTACAAGATTATAAATTTCGGAAAGAATTTTTTAAGAATCTGGGCTGAAATTTCAACGTCTTAGAAATGCAACTCTAAATAATAGAAAATATTTCTAAAACAAAAAATAGAAAAAAGGAGATTATCTAAATGTGAGGGAGTTTTTCTTTTGAGGCGCTTGGATTAACTTGCATTAAGGATTGGAGCGATATTTGAAACACGGGCTTTCCAGGACCAACCTTTAATCCTTACTGTGACTGCTGACGATCTTCGCTAGCGTCTTGTGCCCTTTTGGGCCGCTGGTGCTGTTTTCTATGATTCGTTTTGAAGGACCTTAAATGTTAGAATCATTTCTCATCCTGAGAACTATCGCTGTCCGCTCTGAGCTCAGACTACCTGTTGTGATTTTGCTTGGTGGCTGTGGCGATGAGTTCCTGAGTGAGTTAGCTATTTGTCATGAGAGAGTCGGTTACTAACCAGCCGGTTAGCAATTTTACTTGCGCTCATCGTAATATGAACCGGATTTTACATAGGTAGTAAAAGAAGACATTAACTTAAAAGACTGTTGCCTAAAATATAGTCGAGACTTATAACCACTTTCCCTAACGGCCCGTCAAGGGGTCAGTTCCGTGTAGCTAAAATTGGGTCATTGACATAACCCTTCTCTGACGTTACCAAAATTAATCTCATTGGTGTTGCGTTTGGTCCGTCGACGGTGCTTCTATCTGCGTCTATGTCCAGAATTATTGTCCGAGGAATCTATCATAACCCTGAAAGAGCCAGTTTTACCACGGGCGTACTACTTTAATGTTTGCAATCAAGCAATCTCACTTTTCATGAGGTTACTATCAATTGTCGGTTCAGAATTCTGAACCATAGCTTTACCAAGATCTCTTCACGTGTGTCACTGTTAAGGAACCTATAAGGCCACGGTGAGATGACATGGTTATAAGCCTAAGACAAGAGATATGTTTGTAGCAAAGCGCTACTGGCGTTTATTATCTACACTGAAAATACTATAGATAAAATCTGCCCGGGATAGAGAGGAAGAAGAATTACTCATAGTTAAATAAAATTATTCACATAATTAAGATTCTTCGTCCAATCCACGCAACAAATGTTTAAATATTAAATTTTATTATTAATTTAATTTTTCATTTTTCTGTGTCTACTGATTTTATTTGACACTAAATAAAAAGATAATAACAAAATGCTAATCAGATGACATAATGATTGTATGTTTATTTATTTATTATTCTTAGATTGTGGATTTTCGAATGAGGAAAATAGAATTGTCGGAGGAAAGCCTACGGGAGTAAATCAATATCCTTGGATGGCTCGAATTATTTATGATGGGAAATTTCACTGCGGAGGATCATTGTTAACAAAAGACTACGTTCTATCTGCAGCTCATTGCATTAAAAAATTGAGAAGATCCAAAATCAGAATAATATTTGGGGATCATGATCAAGAAATAACATCGGAGTCCAAGGCAATTCAAAGAGCTGTAACCGCTGTCATAAAACATAAAAATTTTGACCCGGATACCTACAACAACGATATTGCATTGTTGAGACTAAGGAAACCTATTGTGTTTTCGAAAATAATTAAACCAGTGTGTCTTCCCCGATATAACTATGACCCAGCAGGTATGCATTCCTCATTATATAAACGTATATTGAATTCAATTACCTATATTATAAAAATAAAATACATAAAAACAGTCAAAGTCTTAACTTTGTGCTATATATCCTTATCTCCGGATTTGCACTCAGATGCTATAATTTTAAATGAATATAATTTGGTCGTTAAAAAATATATAAGTAAATTGCTAAAACTCATATCAATAATAAATAATTTCGAATGCTATTAATGCGAATTTAAAATCAGAGATTGTTTGCAATTTATTTGCATTGACGTGATTAATCTTTGAATATTTGTATTTAAATAGATCTACGATGACATTTTCGTCGGCGTAAGTCTAAAATGCATTTTAAGTCGTCAACTTTTGCAACGTTTTCATAAATATTGACGTCAATCTAACGGGTCTAATGGACTTAGGAGGGGTGATATTTTTCCCCTTTATTGGGGGTACAGACCAAGCAGCTGTTTATATTTTTTATACTCTACTGAAGTCATAATAGAATATTGGTTTTGGGAAGTGTCCGCCAGTATGAACGGGACTTTATTTGAACCCTTAGAGGCTTGTATTTGGAAACTGGTCTGGTCCGTAGGCTATGAAATCGATAAAATCGATACCCGCAACTCCTCTAAGAGATTGATAAAAAATTTGAAGACACACGCCTACTCCGCCTCCCCAAATCGATACACAATTTGAAAGATTGAGCCACCATTATGTGGCACCTGTTATTAAATGGTAATACTTATGGTATCACAGTGTTTTGCAGTCGGTACGTCCGACTGCAATTTTATTTTTTTAATTTAAAATAATTTTGTGTTCTGATAACAAACGTAGAAGAATATTTTGGTTTATTTATGTGTCCGTCATGCGAATTGTTGAGATTTTAAACTTTGAATGTGGGCTGACAAATCGATAACAGGTCGATAATACGAGCAAATGTCTAAGTCTACTTCCCACATTTTGAGACCAAATTCACAATATTTCCAAGTTTGGAAGGTTGATTTCTAATAACCGTCTGTAAAGATCGATAAAAAATAATATAATGGCCGAAAATAACTTTTCTTTTAAGGATAGTGTTTCGAAAATATTTCCTATCTTATGTTCCGATAATAATAAAATTTGCACGGTGTTACGCCAACTCCTACCAAAAAGTGTAAAAACGTTTATCCTCGTTTAAGCTCGATACCGCCATAAAATAATATAATATTTAATAATCGTTATTTTTTACTTCTAGGTCGTATAGGAACTGTCGTTGGTTGGGGTCGTACTGCAGAAGGAGGAGAACTGCCCACAATTGTTAATCAAGTAAAAGTACCTATTATGTCTCTTGCGGAATGCCGAAGCCAAAAGTATAAAAGCACACGAATAACGCCAACTATGTTGTGCGCGGGACGACCGCGTATGGACTCCTGTCAAGGTGATAGTGGTGGACCACTATTATTGTCGAATGGAATCAAATATTTTATAGTAGGTGTAGTGTCCTGGGGTGTTGGTTGCGGACGCGAAGGATATCCTGGGGTTTATACCCGTATCAGCAAGTTTATTCCTTGGATTAAATCTAATTTAGCAAGTACATGCTTGTGTTCATAGTCAATTTCTAAAATATTGAATAAAATAAAGAAAATCGTTAAAGCTTAGTAACTTGTTTTAGTTCAGACAAAGATTTTAATAAGAGATATTTACCTTTCTTGAGATCGTTGAGTAAACTCCATACATCACAGCATGTTCATCTGTTCGCGAACATAGGATTTTATAATTTGGCCATTAAACAAGACATATTCGACCTTGTGATCTAAATATATTTTGGATGAGCATCAAAAAACCAGTCGTTTGATGGATTGACTGTTTAAAAACTTCTTCAAGGGATAACAATCTATTGATTAATTATTTTTACGCACAAAAATACTTTATTAAATATATTCAAAGCCCTCAGTCATCTTTTTGGCTTGTGCCAAATACCAAACTAATTTTATAATTTTGAATAGTTACTATTTATTAACTCCATAAACTTAAATCTGATATTTTGACAAACATTTCTGGACTCATCACACGGAATAACTACACAAAATTCTTGGAAACTATTTTAACGATTTGATACACGAACGATAACTAACAAACCCATAAATTAACTTTTCATAATTTTGAATAACTTTCGATCTTTTGGATTTGAATGAAATTGTCATGCATTTAAACATTTCCGATGAAGGTCAGACTACAGTAGCATCTACAAAAAATATTTTCATTAAAATAATTGTGGAAGTGTGAAATGTACTAACTGAAAATAATGGTGCTGCTCAAGGCCGAAATACCGTCGCTGAAGGAGAAACTGACGTAAGATGAAGCAATTGTTTCAAATTGGATACAAATGTGAAATACTCGATTTTTTGCTTATATGTTATTGTGCAAACTAATTTATTGTTAAAGATGGAATAATATTTATTATTGATATTGATTATTTTTGGTAGGGCCAAAAGAAAAACTGTTCGCTGGATCTGCCAGCGCAGATGGATCTTCAGTTGGTGGCGAGGGATTTTTGAATTGTTCCGCAGATATTCTTGTAAATAATATTCCAACCCCTTCAATTAGCGCCAATAAAACTCCTCCTATAATTGCACTGCCAGCCATCGCAGGTACACCTGAAAATATAATACAAGTTTTTAAACAATAAATAGCAAATCACTTTATATATAAATATAAATATTAAGTACACATGAACTCCTGAAAATGGTTAGCCCGTTGCTTCATTGTTTTTTTTTTAGTCATCTGTCAGTCTGTATATAAATTGAATGAATGCAGGCAATCTTTACTTGGATCATAAAAGCTACTTAAATTTACAAGTTAGAATGTCCTAGTCGAGAAAGCTTGAACCCTGCTGTTAAATATTAAGTCTTAAAGACTGCTTCCCAATTTACTCTTAAATTACTTTACATAAACAAATTAAATTAAGGAATTTAGCAAGTTCATTTATTTTTCTCAAAAGGCTTGATGATATTTGTATATTCATTATGAAAATATGTTTTGCCTTAGAACATCTATGTTTCTTATCTGATATTAATGCAGTTAATCAATAATATGTCAAAGTATACTAAATACCAATTAGAGAACAAAATTTGTGTCAGAATCGATTTATATCGTTATTCGCGAAGCAGGGGGATTCATCGATAATATGAAACATGTTCCAAACCCTAAAGCTCTGGGATTCTATGTGTTCATAAAAGCCGAAAGACGAACATGACTGAATTGACTCGGCTTTTGATGATCTAAGATATATATATATATATATATATATATATATATATTTATATATATATATATTTATATATATATATATATCAAACTTGCTTCCTTCTGCCTGTTGCATACTTTTGGACTCCCTTATATATTTTTCCCCTTTTTTTGTGAAGCTTGCTAGCTTTGTCATATTTTTTCTTTTAGTCTGCCAATATCAAAACCTTGAGGTTTCCGCATTTCTCAGTTTTGCTGTGGCGTTTCAAATTGTGAAATACCTTCACATACTCAATTTTTGTTTTTATAAATTTAATATCTCTATAAGTCGATTATCTACCTAAATCAACATGACTTTATTAAGAGCCGCTCAATAAAATAATGAGAAAACAAAACATTTCGCTTTTTTCTTCGTTTAGTGAGCGTTAAAATAATATTCGAAATTAATTAAAAAGACTAATAATATTAAAAGAAACTTACCATTTCTAGCTGCTAAGATACCTCCAGTTGCAGCGCCGCTAATTATCGAATTCCACGGGTCTTCCTTTTTACGAAAATGTACCAATGTGCAGTCAATTGTACTAAACATTCCTCCCCAAACTGCGAAGTTACCAGCTATAACGGGTGAACGGGTTTTTATTGCTGCCATACTTCCGATCTGTAAATAGTAAATTTTATTTGTATAGTTGAATTTTTTTTTGTAAATTAAAAAGAAAAAAAGATGATTTGCAGATTAGAGTTGAAGAAACTGAAAAATGCAATTTATGTTTATATATACATATGTAGGAAATAGTAATATTTTGTTAATTTTTATCGAAAATTGTTGTTGATATATTTATTCAAATTTAACTTAAAAGTATACACTAATGCAATCAGCAGGAGGTCATTCTGAGAAATGTACGGAAAACTAAGTGTCTCTTTTAAAATAAATACATTATTGAGAAATTGATCAAACTGGTTTCAAAAGAACTGATATTTTTTGATATTGTCTGCCAAGAGATAAGCATTAAAATATTTGTAATTTTCTCAAAAGGCAGATCTCTAATAGATTAATGGAATTTGGGAGATGTAGTAAAAAGTTTTTGATCTGCATGTGTTATATCACAAATTACAAATAGTTGCCTTTAGATCTGGTAACCTTCTGGTAGATATTCATAGGTATAGTAAATGAAGCGAATCAAAAAAAAAATCTAAGCTTGTAATGTTTGAGAATTGAGACTTGTCCTTGTGTGTACAACTTATACAACTTCATCTATTTTCAGCCATTTTCAGGGTATCCATATGAGTGATAAAATACACATATATTTTATGGATAGTTTCCTATCCTTCCTTTTTCTAGTAGTAGGTCAGGTTACGTGGCTGTCAGCCCGAAGGGCTGACACACTTAGGCCATATTTGGCCCGTTGTGATGCCGAAGGGGGATCTAGGGGGGGTATTTCCTCCTACAGTCGTGCCCTCAAAAAGTATTTCTAACAGTTAAAAATTTGACCAACCGGATGCGTAGATGAATTTCGCTATCTTGGCCGGTCTTATGTGTCGGAGCTCCGATAAGTCAGTTAGGGAGTGGTTTCCCAGGATTTCCAGCCTTTTCCTAGCAAGTGCTGGGCAATGACAGAAGAAGTGTTCCGGAGATTCCACTTCCTCCTCATCTTTGCAGCTTCTGCAAAAGTCACTGTGTGGCACCTGGAGTCTATTGGCATGAAAGCCTGCCAGCCAGTGCCCAGTTAGAGCTCGGATCACTGCAGAACAGTTGGGCCAACTTAGGCTGCACAGTTCTCTGCTGCGCTTATTTCTAGTAGTAAGATGGAAGTACTTTCGGAGTTGTAATTTTCGATGGTAAAATGCTGTATTAGCCTACAAGTTGCAGTGAAAGATTAAAATTCTCTTTAGATAGTTCGCTATATTAAACTAATGATTAATTAGCCATGTTTATATGTTATGACGCAATTTCCTGGGCTTGGAATTAAATGAATACTTTAACTGGCTAAGACTTCGAATCGCTGAATAGAGTTTGCCAGCCTTTATACAGTAATACACATGTATATCATATTTGTGTAATTGCATTTGTTTCATTATTGTATAGACTTTGTATTTAATTGATTTGCTTGCATACCATTCGTCTGCTAAATCCAGAGGGAGCGTTTCTAAATCCTTTGATTGCTTGGAAAACACCGCCTCCAATGCAACCCATGGCGAAGGCACCTCCGCAATCATCCACGATACGGTATGGACATGGCTCACGGGCATATTCCTCCATGATTATGATTGATATCTGCAAGCACACAACGCAATTCGCAAGTTAATACATAAATACTACCATTATGCACATGTTATTTAACACACCGTAAATCACCGTATGTGTATGTAACGTGGTGTGTTCTTGAATAATTATCGATATATCGATAGAGCATCGTATGCGCTATGAGCAGTCGTACTCTCGAAAAATGGAAACAGATGGGGAAGTTATCATGACTTTCAAATACAGTCGAACCTCATTGACTCTATTAACCGGGTACCTCTGTTGAGTAATTTATATCTACCTATTTGAGCACTCATACATCAGTAGAGATATAAGAGAGTGATTGGAGAGTGCTTATGCTTGTTTCTTAATTTTCTAATTATCTTAAAGAGTGCATTCTAGAAATATATCGATATTCTTAGATTTGTGACACATATATTCAAATCGGTATAAAAATACTTTTCAATATCCCTATTGCGCAATTCTTGCATAGAATACACCGGTAGGTGGTGATGCGAATTGACTATTGAATGTTTATTTTTATCATTCTCATTGTGGCATTGTTGTCGAAATTATTAATATTTGACTCACGCCAAAAAAAATTTATTTAATTAATAAATTTTAAAGCCGTTAAGAAAATTGGAAAGTCTAAAGAGCTCTAATCATATTTTATTAAGGAAAAACAAAACGTACAATTAAATATATATGGAGCCATAATAAAATCAAGTTTAAAAACGCATGGATCGATTTCTTTTCTTACAAAATAATCGATTCTTAATCGAATCACTCCCATCTCTATCACACTCCAATAACTATTTAGCCGGATAAATTCACGTGTCTGCCTCGCTGAGAACGAAATAAATATAAACATGTTAAGAAAACAGGCCAGACAGCGGAGGGAATATTTATATACCAAGTCACTAAATGAACGCATAGTGGCAAAAAAGAAAAACATGCTGCAGATAGCTGAAAACATTAAAGAAAAATCATCGCTAAAGTCTTTAAACAAGCTGCAAGCCGACCGCGTGCATAATTCTCTTAAATTCAATGGAGGTACTCTTTCAGTTTATATATATTTATTTGTAAACACATGCGATGCTAAAGAGATTGGTTGTCACCTGTGCTACCATCAATTATTTATTTGGTCAAAAACCAAAGGACATTATGCGAAAACTTTGACAAGTAATAAAAGTTTCTAAAAATAACAACGAAGCAAAAATAATACCAAGTGATATAGTTACATGTTGTTACTGTCCAAAGAAACTTGCTTAAAGTTTGCTTATATTTAACAATGCATTTTATACTAGACAGAGATAAATGTATTTATTTAATGTCGACTAATATCAGTCAGCACAGAAAAATACAACAAATATATATAGATTTAACAATTATGCTTATTAAATTTTAATTTTTAAAATCTATAAAATTTGTGATATTTAACCATGTGCAAAATATATTTATTTTCTGTATATTTGTAGACATCGAAAGTGCAAACTTGACCGAAATTGACGAGTACCAATATGCTGGCTGCCAGGATCCAAAGATCATGTTAACAACTTCGCATGAGCCGTCGTCACGGCTTAAAATGTTTGTCAAAGAACTGAGACTGATATTTCCTAATGCCCAGCAAATGAATAGAGGCAAATATCAGATAAACGCATTAATGCAGGCCTGTCGCGCGAATAATTTCACCGACTTCATAATAGTACACGAACATCGTGGCATACCCGACAGTCTTGTGGTATGTCATTTGCCGTTTGGGCCCACAGCTTTTTTCAATATATCAGACGTTACCATGCGCCATGATATTCCCGATATTGGGCCCATGAGTGAGCAGAAACCGCACTTAATTTTCAGTAACTTTAAAAGCACAATTGCCTTAAGAACTGTGAAAATCTTGAAACATTTGTTTCCTGTACCGAAAGAAAACTCGGAGAGAATAATGTCTTTTATTAACAATGAGGACAAAATTGTATTTAGACATCATCAGTACAAATATGTAAACAAAGAAATAAAATTAACTGAAGCTGGACCAAGATTTACACTTAAGCTGTATCAAATAAAACTTGGCACTTTAGAAAATATCAAGGCTGTTGACACTGAATGGGTTAATCGTCCCTACTTAAATACAACAATCAAAAATCTTGTTTTTTCAAATACAGATATATTTTCGAATAAAAGCAATGTTTGAAAACGGATCTCACTATGACTATTTCTTTTCTTTTGAGGTCAAAATCTCGGTATATATTAAATAGTATTACCTGATAATAATAATAATCGCAGGGCAAAGCTATATAATTGAAAAGAATTGCACTAAGTGAAAGGAAAATTTGTAAAAAATAGTCGCTCTTTGTTTTAAAACATCTGTTATTTTTTATAACGTTATAACGTTATTTTTGTAATGAAAAAAAAGCCTTTTGGTTGTAGGGATCGAGACCTGCATTTGCGCATTTCCATGATCAGGGTCGCAAAATTGCAAAAAAAAAAAGTAAACATTTCCCCATTTTTATTTTTCCTATATAATTTTAACATCACTACTAAATATATTTATTTAAGTTTATTTTTTATTTTTATACATGACAACAAATGGAAGTCGTTTTTAACTGCATCTATAAAAATTAAAAAATCGAATTGAAACAAAATAATATAAAATAGAATTAGGAATTTTAGAATAATGTGGATATCAATATCTGTTATATTGAATTAAGTACTTTATTTTTTTTTTAATATGCTTAAATATTATTTTTTTTTATATTTTTATTTACTTACAAAATAAACAAATAAAACATGTTAATTGCACGGTTCTCATAATAAATATATCAATATATATAAAAAAAATCAAATTCAAACCAAATCAAAGTTTTGATTCTGAAATCCATTTGCCTCTTGTTGCCAAAATTGTCACACTAATCTAAGACAGAGAGCTCCGGCAGGCTTCAACTAATTAAATTGTATCCACTTAAAAGTCTGGAAGTTATAAAAACTGGTATATTGAGCTCTACTTGTCAGGCTTGTTAGCTGTTCCATGGCACATTTTCTCAGTTTCCTACTATTACAAGTATTAATTTATTACTCTCAGCAGGTTTAGGCTTTGGCTATATTAGTTGTGTGTAATTTGAGCATTCATTTTAATTCTTCAACTGAAATAAATCAATGGATAAAATAATTAGGCTTAGACTTTTTTTGTATGATTTTATTACTTGATAAATACGTTATCTTAAGATACATTTTCTTATATTTGTAACAATGATTTTAATTGCATTACGATTTCTGCGAATTACGAATATTCAAACTTGTAATGTGTCATCTAAATTTTCCTCCTTAACAGCGACTTGAGTAGCGACTCTTTTTAAAACTTTTGTTACTACATCACTTAAAGAGTCTTTAGCTCCAGTCTCCAAAACTTCGCAAGTTTTCTTGAATGTTGTCTCATCAGTTCTTAATCTTAATATGGATATCAGAGCTAATTCTGAGTTGGATTTCACATAGCCATTTTTCTCTTTAGTACCATTCACAAGTGTTGGCACCAAAGTCTTCAAAACATCGAGATGTATTTGCTCAGCAC
This sequence comes from Drosophila hawaiiensis, assembly GCA_037043685.1. Taxonomy (NCBI): domain Eukaryota; kingdom Metazoa; phylum Arthropoda; class Insecta; order Diptera; family Drosophilidae; genus Drosophila; species Drosophila hawaiiensis. The sequence goes on along the minus strand of JBAMBA010000072.1, from coordinate 678,843 downwards.
TAAGACTTTTCGAAAGGTGTATGCAACTCTTTGCAACTAGCTGCTTGACGTCGTTGCTATTGTGGTTCATTGCCCTGGCAAGGGCCACAATCAGGCTGTTGGGAGGATCCTCATTATTGACGAGCTTGTATTCCAGAAGATATGTCGCAGCTCGAACCGCATTACATGCAATGGGCACCTTGTCCGATACAATATTAACTAATATGTGGCCAATTACTCGATCGACGAGATTTGCTGTCAATATCTCCCTAGGACACTCCTTCAATGCAACAAACAGAATAATTGTGTAGCCATGCTTGGTAAATGAATCTTCCGCCGAATTATCGGTAAGTATGCTATTATTTAACAAATCAGAAACTTGTGCTGGTGGCATGTATTTTAGCATTGCTCCCAGGCAGCCGCCAACTGCACTTCTCGTTATATCCTCCTGATGCCCAACTAGACCCAATAATGTCGCAAATATTTGCTTCTTGATTGCCTCCGACATTTTGTCGCCCGACGGACTAATAATGCTACGCAGTGCATGCAGCATCGTTTCCCTCACAGCAGAATCATCCGAACTTTTGATTCCGTTGTGAATCTCAACAAACAACGGATCAGCTCTCGAGTGAATCGCTACCAATTCGGAAAGTGCTTTTCCCGCTTTCATGCGCACATTTCTATTCTGATCATGTAGGGCTTTTAGGAAAGTCGTCTGAAGTTGGGGCAAGAACTGTTTCAATATGGCACCAACCTTGTGGAGCAGAATCGCCAGAGTTTCGAGAACAGCTGCCTTCACACCAGAATTAAAACGATCTCCTAAAATTCGAATCAAAGGCCCTGTGATATGCACGACAGATGGCTGTAAAGAGCTGGCGCTAGTAAGGAATATAACTTCACCGAGACCTTGGGCGGCATTTTCCTTTTCTTCGGGCAAGCCATTAAGGATAGCCTCTCGAAAGACTGGCAACAAGGGAGTGATACCCTTTGGTAAGCAAAAACCAGGTAATTCCGCCTCGTTTAAGTCACTGGCAGCAAACCTGACTGCCTGGCGAAGATCGGTCACGTAACCAATTTGGTCCGTGGGACTTAGGCTTTTGATGACAGCATTCAATGCTTCCCAAGCATTTTGAATTATTCCCTTATCCGTATCGGCCATCAGCCGCAGTAAGCAGCGCAGAAGTTGAGGAATATATTGAGAATAGTCGCCCGGCGAGTGAATACAAAAAGCTGAAAGTAAACTTGCCGACGATTTACGTGTGCACGAATTGTCCGACTTTGCCGAAACCATGAGAGTGTCCATTATGGTTCGTATTCCAACCTCATCCGTCACGGATAAAATCACTGTCTGACAGTACTCCAATTCTTGTAATTCATTTACCGAACCATGCGATTGCGACAAGGTCTCAAGCAATGCAGATAGAATTTTTGGAAGGTATTTCGTCAAAGCATCTCCAGCAACCGAGACTAATATCGAGAGTGCTTTTGTGTTCACTGGTTGGGCAGTTAATTGTGGCACCAGGTATGGCAAAACAACTCGTGACTTTATGTACATAACTTGACGCAGTCCGTCGAGCGTGTTCTCCGCCACCAAAGGATCGGGATCGGAGAGACCTTCCAGCATGAAGGGCAGAATGTCATCGAGTGCCCGCGAACCCACCGTGCTGTGCAACGAATCGAAGGTTTTTGCAGCTGCCACACGAACTTCGGGCAGGGGATCGGCCAGAGCCTTGCGCACAGTTGGAACCAAACTGTGAACGAAGGTTAGGACCATTTCCTTGGATGTGGACGCCATAATCTCAGATAGACCGATGCAAACACCTTGCCTTTGGTCTGCTTGCTCCGAATTCAATCCACTCTCGAGTATTGGTATAATTTCAGGTAAAACCCGTTCGCCCAGTTTTCTCACCAGATCTCCCAAAGTGCGTGCAGCCACTTGACGTTTATCGTAGCTGGTGCTTGCCAAGCATCCCAGCAGCAAGCTAAACAATGTTGGCAGAATCTCACGCAATGTTCTCGGCGTATTTGTAACAACGATTTTCCAAACATGCAATGCCGATTGACGCACCATCAAGGAGACGTCACTTCGTCCCATATAAAGACCAGATAGGACTCGATTGCGGCGTTCATCGCCCAAGAATCGAATAATGGCTGTGTGCGATTGTTCCGTGCCGAAATTATCATCCTCACTGGCAGTTTCTGTAGTCATCTTGCCAGATACACCCGATATGCGATACAATAAGTCGCCGAGCAGCTGTACGGAGCTATATCTGATGCGCCAGTTCTCGTCAAATAGACCCTTCTCCAGCTCGGGCAGCAGCAGGGCAACTGCAGTCTCTGCATATAGGTTCACAATTCGTTGTCCAGCTTTGAGGGCGGTGTCCCTCACATATTCACTTTCATCGGCCAATGCCTTGAGTATGGGATTAATTATTTGGCCAATGTATGGCGTGAATTCCTCGGGAAATGCCCCTGGCATGTAGATGAACATCATAATGTACCCATCCTTGACATGTGGAGCGATGTCGGTTCGTTCTGCCGTCGAAATGATTTCCGGCATTAACTTATGCATCTTCTCCACGCCCAGTCCTCCAACAACCTCAGACAGACCCTGGGCAGCGCCACTGCGGTCAACGCTACTCGATTCCGAGGTGAGGGTTTGCATCAGCCATGGCAGCAAGTCTTCGAATGAGGACTCGCCCATTCCCTTCACCATTGCACCTAGGGCACGTGCCGACACAGCTCGGACTTCCGGAACGGGATCCAGCAGAGAGGACTTCAGGCCGGGAATTATACTGGGCAGATAAGGTGTCAGATCCTTTTGGTCTGTGAGCGAGTACATATTACCTATAATCTGGGCAGCCATTTTTCTTGTTTCTGTCGATCGATCCATGAATGCTCTTTGAACTACTGGCATTATCAGAGCCAACGATGGGGCGTCAATAAAATGAATGAATTTTGTTTTTAATAGGCTTTGAAGACATGCTGACGTATTGTTAGAAGGATCTTCCAATGCTTTCAATAAAACTGGAACAATGGCCTGAATTTCAGGATTCTTTATAACAGATCCGATTACTTTGAGAGCATCAGCACCGGCTTCTTGTACTTTTGTGTGGGAATCTCCGAGAACTTCGATCAATTTTGGTACAATGCTTGGCAAACAGGAAGACAACTGTTTGGGAGCGCAAAATGCCATGGCACCAAGTAATTCCACGGATGCGGTTTTTGTCCTCCACGAATCCTCATCGAGAGCTTGCAATAGAGACGGAAGCACCAGCTTAACTCCATGAGCAGACAGTTTGCCCATTACCACCTTGGCAGTATCATCGGCAGCTTGTCGCACGTATTGCGAGGAATCGCCAAAGCATTGCAACAAATGCGGTAAGACATGGACAATGTATGGCTCGAACAAACGGCCAAGAGTAGTGCATAGGACTTCAAAGGCAAATAGAGCACCCTCACGACATCTGTAGTTCTTCTTGTCCTGTATGTAGGACGTTAGCTTCGACATGATATCCAGCTGCTTCAGCGATAAGATGCCAAGACCTTTCACGATGCCAGCGATGCCGTAGGCAGCACCTCTTCTCTCTCCATACTTATCGGATTTTGCCAATGACTGTAGTAGTTTTTTAGCCATAGCTGGAGCTTCATCTTTAACCGATGGCATCAGATGTGGCAAACAGTTTGAGACCGCTTCCTGAACTTGTTGCGATGGTGTAGACAGGGCAGTTATTAATCGCTTGACTATGGGATCAATTCGCTTATCATCCTTTTCCAAATGCCTAGCCAGCGAACCCATCAAAATAACAACAGCCTGACGAATATTATCAAAGCTTTGTGACTTGGGTGCCTTATCGAGAAACTCTTCAAAGACGGGCAGTAAGCTGACAATTGTCTCTTTGCCATGCAAGTCAACTATTTTTAGTGCAGCCGCTAACATTTCTTTATGGACAATTTCTTCGCGGTCACCAAGGCCCTGGGATACCATAAATTGCATTAAATAATTGATGTCTTCAATGGACAAAAACTGTGCAATTTGAGATATTGCAATAGCGACACCTCTTCGTGGCTTCCACTGATCAGAAGCGGGTTCGATTTCACGATCAAATTTATCCAGTTTTGGCGGAATTAAAGTGAGCTTTTCATTATAAATTGCCAGCATTTTCATTAGTCCACATTTAATTAGGCTGTTGTCTTTTATTATCAATGGTATTAAGGACTCCGCGGAGGCTTTTTGTATGCATAGTTCGGCATGTGTAATATCTCGAATAATATCGTTAAACTCGGGATATGGATATTCAGAAGAGTCCCACACATCGACAGCGAGTCTTCTGATATCGGATGAGGTATCAAATTTAGCTATCCACAATCTCGCGATAATTTGTTTTTCCAAATCGGCATCAGTTTTTGCATAGTCAATTAATGGTTTAATCATGATTTGAATTGCACGCAACGCTACATCCCTAGTCGTATCGATATTGCTTTGCAAAGCTTCTAAAAATAATTCAATTATACGATTATCTGGAGTGGCATTCAATTTACCACCAGACGAAACTTTTGCAACTTCCAAGAGAGCATTTACAGCTTGGGGTTGAATTGCCGGTGTTGTATTTTTGATTAAATACAGCAGTATTTGAAACATGCCCAGCCTTGGCAAATACTTTGGATGATTACTGTCAGCATTTTCAACCTGTTGAGGTTTCACGTGGATTTCCATAAGCTTTATACTTGTCAATATAATTTCCTCATTAGCATTATCATTTAAGCAAGTAATTGCACGTTTCAGAAATTCAAAGGCGTATGAAAAAGATTGTGAATCCAATATGTTCGACTGGATAACTACAAGCTTATTGATATTTGATATAATGTCGATGATGCTATCATTTATGTTGTTGGCATTCCACTCCTCTTTTAATGGGCAAGATGGATTTTGGAGTCTTAGTGTTGCAATGGAAATTGAGCGACCCACATCTGAATGATGTTTAAAACACATTTTATGCAAGAAATAGTATAGATCGGTCAATGGCTCAGCGCTCAGAGGGCTGTGAGTTGCTCGTAGAATATCATCTAATAACGTATGAAAATGTAACGCAAGATATTTTTCGTTTCCAAAACAAGAAGCTTTAAGCAAGCTTATGACACACATTAATTTCTCATACATTTCTTGAACGCGCGATTTTATGCGCATTTCCTTCTCTGTTTGGTTTTTGATTAATTCTTGTTGCTTCTGCGTTAATTTTACTGTTTTGGATTTGCCCTCTTTTTGACGTTTCTCGTCAATTTCACGACGAAGTTGAATTTCCTCCAACTGTTCCTTATAACTGTAGACTTTATTTTCTCGCTTAACACCAATCGTTTTATACTGGGCGTCTACATGTGGAATTACACTTTTATCGTACAGCTCGCCATCAGGGGTCATAAATATCAAAAATTCTTCATTACTAATGCCAAAATTGCTATCATCATTTAGATATGTTTTTATTCGCATTATAATGGGAGGCACTATTATTTGCGGATTTATTCGCACTAGTGAAGCAATAATATTTTCATAAGCTCGGCAAATTTTGAATTTATCTATATAGGTCTCAATAATTTCGGCTTTGTTTAATGCAATAAAATGTTTGGGATTTAAGTGAAAATTTTTCTCAATGGTATTTTCCCAAAAATATGGATTACTGGATGATACAGCTGGACAATTGGCAATATCTAAAAGTAATGTTGTCAACTCAAGGGAGTCCTCATGCGAAACATTTTCTAGGCCGCATATAACTTCTAGTGCTTCGACAAAGGCTTGATTTGAAGTACCATTCTGATCTATGCAATTGTCGATTTCATTTTGATTTTTTGCAGTATTTATAAAATGACTATACTCTTTGAGAGAAAGTTTAACAAAATCTACACCATCTGCACTTTTTGTGATTTCGCAAACTTGTCCTTTTGTGTAATTTCTTACTTTCAGTGAACTGCTGCATAAATTGTTGAGCAAGGCTCGATGTAACTGATCGACAGGACCCTTGATTTGATCTAAATACGATTTTAATAATATTTTCGCCATAAACGAGATATGGCATAAGGTCTCCGGTGCTGCTGTTGCTATGAATTTTTCATTAAAGAAATGCTGCTTACTCATGTCAAATATGGAGCTCCAGAAGTATGAGTACGATTCGGATGGTTCATCTAAAATTAACAAAATACAAGCAATACACGCTGCCTCTGACACATAAGAGGGTTGCGGAAAATGCTGTAGTGCTTTTGAATACAACGCATATAAGGTTGGTAGTATGTTGCTGGTATCCTTGACTTTGGCATTTTGTATAGATGACAGCAACCATTCCAGGTAACTTTGACGAATAATTTGAGTTGTGTTCTTTTGTTCAATGCCAATTTTGAAAATGTTTATAATCACAGTGGGTAGCTCATTCCTAAATTTTCCGCACCACAAACCAAACATCTCCAGTGTACAGCATATCACTTTTTCCTGCGATTCAGTATCAAGCGCTTTCCAGAATAAATCAACTGCTCTGTTTAAAATGTCGTCTGAATTATCCGCAGTTACATTATTAAAGCTTAAATAACCAGCACCCTGAAATCAAATGGAAAAAATATTAAATATAAGGAAATAAAATTAAACAACTCATCGTATCGTAATAAATAAGGCAAGACAGCAGAATTGAAATCTTTCAACTTTTTTTTTACCATTAAACTATGTTGTAACAAAAGTGTACAAATGTGCATATCAAATATTTTTCTAGCAGCAGAATTTACAGCGGATTTTAATTTTACCTAGATAAGATTTTTACACAGATAACTTTATATTTTTTTGATAATTCTATTTTTTCTTTAATATTGTATAAAATGTCAAAAGATACCGTACATAAAAAATAAAAAAGACAAACGAAAAATATTTAATCATTATTAATTCGTACAGCACCAATACTTCTCATTTAGAGCTGCTTAACACCTTCCTTAATATGAATAAGACACAATATTGATTTCTCATTACATTATGAAAATCAAGACAGTTTTCTGTGAATTGGAAGTCACAAATTTCCAGATTATTTAACGGTAATCCATACGGACTAACCGGTGAAAGTAGTACTATCAGATATATAATATTGGTGTATTTCTCTTAATCCCAGAATTATTTTCACCGCAACTGTATTGTAGGATTCAAAAGAATACGCTCTTTATTCGGTTTTTAAATTTAAGCAAGAGCAACGTTAGACTGTTCTGGTAATGAATTATAGTTAATTTGGAACACCCTTTTTTTTTTGTAATTGAGGAGTTTTGAGGAAACTTAACTTTAAAGATGATTTTTAACGAGATGTATTAAACACGCTCGTTTATTAGCTATATATAATGATAAACCAACGCAGTTACTATCAGGAATTATTATCAAGGAGTGCGCGACCAGGAAATATTAATTTGCTGTATATGTGCTGTACACACGATATTTTTAAATTTTGTATTAACAAGTTTAGATTAAAAAGTAAAAAAAGCAATTTAAAATATAATCCGTTCATGAAAAAATTGATGGACTTGAAACATTACCTGTAGCAAATTGATTCTATATTCCACAACATTTATTTTTCCATCTGATCCATTCAAAATAGAGAAAATAAGTTCCAACAATTTTTTTATAATGTTGCTATCGGAGCACTTCTGCGATAGATTCTTTAAGGACTCCAAGGATTCGCGACGAGCAAGTTCTCCATCACTGTACAACTTTTTGATTAAAACAGTTCCGATTTGGGAAGCGTAAGGACTGCAATCAATATTGACAAGATCAAAAATTAATCCAACGCTCTCAAGTGTATTTTCAGGACTCCTTAATATTGACTTTTGTAAATCATTGTAGATGTACGAGTTAAATTCAGAATCATTAAGTGTTGATAATAATGGCTGACAAACTGTTATGAAGGGCTTTTCCGGCTTTGATTTGCACAGTATCATACTTTTCACAAAGTATTCGACAGCTTTAATTTTATAGGTTTTCAGTATATTCAACTGATTGCGTTCTGTCTCAAATCGTATCATCATCATTATCATTATTGTAACGTTTGAAGTTGCATCCATTTCAAATAGTGCAATCATCGTTTCATCGAAAATATTTTTATTCTCCCATAAATCGTATATGATTTTTGTAGCTGCTTCCGTAACACGTGCATTTTGGGCTAGTAAAGTTGTTTGGTATAGCATCGACTGATATTCAAGCATTCGCAATTTTTCAGTTTTATAAATATTTGAGCCTCGGTCGGTATTCTTCAATAGCAGACAAATCCATCCTAAGGCAACCACAGCCGATCTGCATGACTTATGAGCAGCTGTCAATGGCAATTCCTTCAGCAGAAGTGTTTTAATGACAGACAACATATGTTCAATAGTTACATCATGATGAAATGTTAAAAGATCACAAATTAGCTTCCGAACTAGTAGCTGAGATGGTGGATCCTTGTATTTTGTCAGCGTCGTCCCTATTACTTTACATATACCTCGAATGATGGCTGAATTTACACCTGAAATTAGAAAGTAGAATTCAGTGAGTATTAAAACTGTTGCAGAAATCCTCTACTAAGTTTGAGCTATTGCAATTTCAATGCAGAAGTATTGTGGTAAAGAAATCTGTACCGTAAAGGTTCGCGTTTTTTCTTGGCCCGACGCGGGCATTGACGAATATATACTCGGAGTCAAGTCATCAGCTGTAAGAGTGCGTTCATATATCATGAAGAACATTGCAAAAACCTAATATACTCTGAAAGCGAAGGTGCAACCGACGACATGCTTCAATGATATAGTTGTCTGAGCTTGCCGACTTAGTACCGCATTTAGCATAAATTCGAATTTATTAAGAGTTTCCAAAATATAACTTCGAGTCTGAGAGACTCGTTCTCACAATTCAGACAGAAAGATGGGCATGGCTATATCGACTTGGCTATTGATGCTGATCAAAAACATATATACGAGTACTTTGGTATGTTTAAAATACTATTTATGGGTAAAAAGGGTATACTGAAGTTGCACAAAATTGTGTAACAAGCAGAAGGTAGCACCTCCGAAATCCTTTTAATAATATATTTTCTTAATCAAAATCAGCATCAGAGTCGATCTACACATTTCCGTGTTTGTGAAAATGCCGATCCCAGATACTATAAGAGATATACTCCAAATTGGAATATAAGTTATCGTATCGCGGAACAAGCTTATGCAATTTTATCGATAAATTTCATCAGCCAGTAAGAAAAAGGCAATCGCATTTAAGGACAATTATTAACATTTACCACAATTAACATTTAATAAATTTGGGTAGGTTTGAAAACTGCCTAGATCAGTTTTGGCCATTAGTGACCGACAGGCAAAGTTTTATGTCATAGGCATATATCAGCACCTGAGAGTGACATCACAGATGGAATGTAATTTATAAACTTAAATAACACTTCCTTGTGCTAATATACAATATTAGATACAAAGCCTTTCAAATAAACTCAGCAAGTGCAGTCAAAAAACTGTTGTTTAAACCTCTGCGGAACTTGAATAGTTTAGTGTTTTAGAATGCAAATAAAGTGATCTGATTTTTTTTTTATAAATCGACATGCTATAAATGCAGTTAATTTCACAGACGTCCTAAGACTACGAAAAATGTTCAGAGAAGTTCTAAGACAAAGCAAAATTTTGATTACCATTATTCGTTATCTCTACTAAGACCAGATGTCTACAGCAGCCAGCCTTATGTTCTAAAACTTTCGAAGGGTGGCATTCTGATGGCTTGGCTAATTTTTTCGGTTATGCTCTAATCTGGTAATTAGGGCGGCAGCTGAGTAGCTCCACGTTTGGCTATATATACGCTTTAACCATCTGGGTTGAATGAATCGATGAATTATCGTGTCATAGTGGTTATAAACAAATTTAACTTTCAGGGTCCATAATTTTCTCTATATTTTAGACTCATAACTAAAAAATTCGGATATAATTCATCTCCTTTCGATTTTGGCAATGGTCCTTGAAAGCTTTGATTTGTTTTTATGTTCCTTCAATGTTAAAGCCTTTTTTTTTTTGGAAATATGTAAATTAAAAGAAAAGCTCGATCAACGAATAATACGCGTCGACATGCAATAGATAACCATCAAACTAATATTGCATATTCAATGCTAGTGTTGCAAAATTGTTCTCATAGTTTCAACAAACTCGATGGACAAAGATGTGAAAAGTTCCGTTATTTTAACATTTAAGTTTAATTCAAGTCCAACATTTTTCGATAGCAGCATGAGTAACAGAGGCTTAAACTCTTTAATACATTTTTCCAGATTAATATAAAAATTCATAAGACCATTCGGATTTTTAAATTCAAGATGAAATATCTGCTATATATTTATGCTCAGTTCCCATGGAAATAATCAGTTGAAAGATGAGTTATTTTATGAACAAATTATTTGTTTTCCTACGTATCTAAACCAAAATCACTGCATGTGAGGCTTATTATTCCTCAATTTTTGGGCAAAATCATTAACATCGGACTACAATCGGTGGCTCTGATATATTAATCATGATACTTAGATGTGAACTAAGATGACTTGGACTCCGCCCAGTAAGGTTATGTTATCTTCAACGATCTTTGAAGCTGTTGCTTCTTGACTTATTTTTTTGTCAGAACTTCAAGCACCGCATGTAGATATGTATGTAAGTACATACATATGTACATCAGCTGCACACGACTTACCGGGATTGTCCAGCACCGCACAGACATTCTGAAAGAGTGACAGGCGCTCCTCCACGGACACGTTGAGAACTCTGTTGGGCAAATCCCGGAGAGCATTCGATAGCTGTAACGAACATTATCAGAACTTTGTTACATATTCAATATTTTCCTATTATTACCTTAGGAATATCCATTTTTTCTTAAACGCAAACGTGTGGACTAAATTGGTGATGGTACATAATTATCGAAATATATCGTTGACATACTAAAATTCATCGTATAAGATTAGCACACAAATTTTATATGCAAAACGGAACGAAACATTCCAGTAGTGCTACAATATCAATTAATTAACATGAAAAGCAAAGTTTGCAATATATAAATTCAAATTGAGGCTCGGTTGCTTCACTAACAGTAATCCTTAGAAAAGTAGAAGGAAAACAACAAACAAACTTTTCGCTTAGACAATTTTATTTACATATATATAAAAAAAAATATATAATTTTTAATTAATTGTTCCTTACTGTGTGTGCAGCTACCAAAAATGAAAAATTAATCAGTTATTAAAAATGTCTTCGAATGCACTGCTTCAATTTATGTTTTTTTGTTTTCAAATCGACAAAAAGCCCCTGCAGAACAGTGAAAAGCTTGAAAACAGCAACTTTGAATTGCTTTTCTAAGTCCAGTTTTAAATTAATTTTATCGCAACAATTTTATAATCAGCTAAAACTGATGCTTAATCCTAATGTTGCCAGTGTGGACAGATTGTCACATCATTAGGTTATGTGGCTGTCAGCCCGAAGGGCTGACACACTTAGGCCATATTTCGTGTCACATCATTAAATCAATCGCATTCCTCTTGATGCCGTTCTGTCTGATAAAGCTGTCAAGCAATTAGCTAATGAAACAAACATCAAAAGCATCTGCAGAATCAGCAAATTTTACTTTAACAATAATACATAAAAAAAATTTTAAATTTGTAAGAAATTTTTACCTTGAAGTCAAATTTTAAGGAAATTTAACAATCATATTTCCTTCCTGAGTTCATAAATATAAATATACCTAAATTAATTGCTTATTAATTGTTAGGAAAAGTACTTTTTTACTTTAAAAAATAATAAATCGGAAGATTAACTGAAATTCTTTAACTGACCCTTTTCAGTTAATGTAAAATCTATATTGCATTGTTCTTAACAAATTGCATAAGAAACAAGGTGATCGAATTTTATATGCACATATAAGTTAATAAAAGGCTAAATTGGTAGCACTGATTAGAGCTACAGCGAACAGATGGAATGAAACGATTAATCGAATTGTGAACTAAGCTCTTGGTTCGATTTAACATGACAGTCGACAAGCTTTTCCGATACAAATTTCGACGAATTGTTATAACAATTAACAATTTAATTGTAAATATTATAAGGCGAAATTAATGAGATGACTTTTTCCGAAGATCAAGTGGGAGTGAAGTTGGACCGATGTGTGTCTGATACAATTATTAAAGGAAGTGAGTCTTTTTGGTTATATAATCAATGGCAGATATGTGTGTATGGAAGCACATATGTACATAACTACATACAGAATGTTTAGTTTAGCGGCTTTTGCCAAACAGAATCTAGAAGAAAACGTTTTCTTGGGCACCTGAAGGCTGAGATAACCTTATAGACCAGAGTCACCATCTCACATTCCTTTGATAGACAAATGATATACATCTCCGATTTGGTCGATTCTGACATGTGATTTGTTTGAAGCATAAAGAAGAAAATGTTCGCACTTTCAGCCATATACGGAGTTAAAACTGACAGACAAAGATAATACTGATCAAGAATATATGCTGTGTTGGATGCCTCGTTCAATGCTGTTTCGGCCTGATATTTAAATAAATCATAAACATTTACATTTGCTTTCCCACATTGTAATTTGTGTACAGGTTCTCTTTCTTAATATTGATCTCTGGTTATTATGGTTACGATAGCATTTCTACATAAATCACATTATTAGCTTTGCTCCCCAGTTTCTATCTATCAGACCGTGAGTTCGCTAACTTTATTATTTCCACTTTCTGATCTTTTGTATCTTATTCGTAGAACCTCTGCATACTTTTATTATTTTGCTGTGGACGGTACAAATGTCAGAGCCACTATGTAATGCAGCTGTCGTCGGAACAGTTGGTAAATGAGTTTTAAGTTGTTGAGGTCGACATACATGTCAGCTTTCCTAATACACAAATGATAAATGTGAAACAGAAAACATTTTAATGAAATTCTCTTAAAACACACAAAAGCATAATATATCAAGCTGCGGAGCAATGGTTAAATGACGGAAGATTGACGTAATCTTTGGCGTCCCTAAAATTACAGTTCTTCCTTGTCCTAACAAAGAAATAAATGAAGCTTATTACCAGAAGTAGACTTGATGATGATCTACTAAGAATAAAGCTATATTACAAGATAATAGTACCAATGAAATAACAAACTTAATTTCCAATTATTTTCTTAATTGCTTTTTAATGGATCAGGAAAACTTATCAATGTTATTTCGTTTTTAAATACTAAAAAAACCTTTTATTTTATTATAGGTGGCGGACTTCTGATTGGATCAGTGATGTCGTTATTATTTTTTAAAAGACGTGTGTGGCCTGTGTGGCTAGGCTCTGGGTTTGGCGTTGGTGTGGCCTACAGTACTTGTGAAAAGAACTTAAACGCATCTAAATAAATGTTATTACATATGTATATGGAAATAAAAGGAGAATTTCAATTACAAACGTTGACTTATGTATGGAATTTGCAAAGGAGCGGGCTACAAATACTATGCCATTAGTAAGAATTTTTCATATATTTACTTTTTTTTTCTTTGAATTTAGTATATAATTTATTCTTTGAATGTTTTATACAAACTAAAAATAATCATGGCTTTTTTCATTTGACCGTGTATAATTCTTATATCTAATGGTTCTAATGAATTTTTTATTTGTATTTGCATATAATCAAATCATATACAGATATAGATCTATTAACTTTTTCTCTGTAAATAAATTTAAATTATATTAGGGATTAGAGCATTTTAATACTATTTTGATAGTAGTCTCAAGAACGGGCCTGGTACGATTTAGTTAGAGTTGGATATGGCTCATTGAACTCTGAAGTTTTTTCGATGATTGGCAAATTATTTGAGTCAGCTGTTTGGTTAGACTGATTGTTCGTGCCAAGATTTAAATGCAAGAACTCTGTCTCCATGAACTAGACATACAGAAGAGCTCGCCCATCGTTGGCACGGCTTCCTTACTTTCTTTCGAACTATTCCACTGCAAAATGTGCTGTACAACAGATTTTCCGCATAGAACTGGTTTACATACATCTTCTTACAGTCAAAATCCGAGTGACTCCAATCAAAACAATCACTTTATCTAGGCTAGAAGTTATGAACTGTTCAAATCACTCCTTCCACAACTTCATTGCGACAAAGTTGAACCGTACTTTTGGACATGCTCCTCAATGGGTTTAGCTTGGCTTAACAAGCCTTCGTAGAGTTACAAAAATGCAACCAACAGATACGGGAACTTGGTAGATCTGGCTAGCAGAACAGTCACGTCATGTGCCATCTCTCATATTTCGTTCCTTGAAGATGATATTGCGCAGCGTCCTGTAACCAAAGTTTTTCAATCCTTTGCACTTAATAAACGATTTTCCGATATCAGTCGATGGAGTTCTAGTTTATTTATGCTAAGCTTCATCGATAGCTGTTTTCAGATTATTATTATTATCATCCAGCTCTGATTTGAAGATTGCTTCTTGCCCGCAGATTCCCAGCAACTTGAGGGACAGAAGTGCTCGAGGACTTAACTCTGTCCGCTGCCGAGTCTGTCTTGGAACACTCACCTTGAAGAGGTGAAAACGGTTCCGAAGGCTAAACGATGAGAAGCGCCTCCTGGCAGGTTTGGTAAATAAAATACTGTGACTCGGTTTGGAGCAGACGGTGCCTGCACAGGTTATACACGATCCCGGATCCCGCAAAGCTTCCGTCTGAAAGTGATCCTGACCCAACATCCGGGTCACCACACCAACCAATTTAATCAACAAGCGGATAAGGGCCAATTTCGGAACTATTTCTTTAGCGGACGATATCTCTCTTAAATCAAGCTTCGTGTCACTAGTCCTGGTATCCGATGTGTATCAGGAAAGACGGTCTTCCCGTCGCATAACATTTTGCAATATTGCAAAGAGGGCGTTATGTTTATGACTAAAATTAGGCCTTGCAGCCAGTTCCTGGCTATTTCGTGCCGCTATTTCGCAATTTGTACATAACGCATTGCCATTTGGCTAGAGTCTGCACAATCTCACATTAACTGAGTTAAGCAAAAACTGAGTGCTATGTTCTGAATTTTCAAACTTGCTCGGAAAAAGTCTAGTGTGGAAACTGTGCGCCGGGTTCTGCGCAACCATGACTTTAATGCCCGAGTACCACTGAAGAAGCCCTTTATAAGCGCACAAAATAAAGGGACTTGGATGACATTCGTCAAAACCCACTTGGACAAGGATTTGGAGTTCTGGAACACATTCATATTTGAAGATGAGCCCAAATTCAACATTTTTGGCTTAGACGGACGGAATTATGTGTGGCGACAGTCCAATACTGAGCTGAGTCCCAAAATCCTAAAGGCAACAGTCAAGCAATGGACAGGAATATGTATTTCAATATATTAAAGGAAAATTTACTCCAAATTGCCGAGAAGCTAGGAATCCGGCGTACTTTCCAGATCTACCACGACAACGACCAGGACAACAGCCAATCATAAGTCCGGATTAGTACAGTCCTGGCATATCTGGAACTGCCCCCACATGATAATTCCACAGGCCCAGTCTGCAGATTTAAATGCTATTTAAAATTTGGACTGCTGGAAAATACCATCCGGAATCACAGATCCGATCTCAAGAATGCTCTGCTGGATGAGTGGAGCAAAATCAGTCCAGAAACGACCCGGAAGCTGGTATCTTCCATGAATAATAGGTAAGGGGAAGTTATTAAGGCTAAAGGATATCATACTAAGTATTAACATCCTTATTTAAGTTTTTATACGCCTAATATGTTACTTTTCTAAGACTGCCGAAATTGCCTGTATTTTGGATAAGTTTTCAGTTTTTGACTAATTTTAGTTAATTAATTAGTATTTTAATAAAAACTCAAGTTTCCTTTTCAAACGTGATATAACATAAAACAAATTGGCATTTAAACATTTTGCGTTTGTTTCTTTGTTTAAACTTTATAGCACTTTAAAATTTTTGCTAGACTCTGCCGAAATAAACTGTGAGACACTGTATGTAAATGCGATAATTTAACAAATGTCAAAGCAGCAGTGCTCCGAGGGATAAGTAGTAGTACGAGCGGCAGTCGTGACGGATAGTGCCACGCCGCTAATCGGAAGCCTACGGGGTGAAGGAGCGCAATTGACGACTTTGTCATATAGATCAGCAGCAGTTAAGAAAAGGCTACGATTGACACAGTGGCAACGACCAGCTTTATTAGCGAAAAACAGAGAGAGAGAGAGACAGAGATACGCGTTCGAATGACAGATGGCCGAAGCTAAGGTGTTCAAGAACAAGACGAAGTAAATATTTGATGTCGACAGCAGAGTATGGTTATTCCTCTACTGGTACTTCCTGGGGTTATCGACGACTTGAGTTCTCAGTGCAGTGAAGGGCACATGCCTAAAAGGCTCTTGTCTCGTTGAGACAATGGGTTAGGCAAATTACATTTGTACCTGGATTCAGAAAATGCGATAGGAAATGGTAAACAAAATTCAAGATAGTTTCCAGACTACATGAAAGAGTCTGGAAATGTTCACCACATTTATGCCACATTCCTCATAGGGCTGTGCCATCATACAGCCATTGCAGGTCATACAAGTAATCTTGGGTGTAAAGGCGGCGGCGGAGGCGGAGGCGAATCTGAGCGATCTCGATGAGGTAAATTCTGAGTGGATGCGGTGGCAATACTCACAGCTGCGACAGACTTCGCCACTCCGTCACTCGGCAACCTGTGCCACGACCAAAAGAGCGTCCTCAAGAGGAGTTGCCACCACTAACACCGCCTGCATGGAGCCGACTTACGGCAGATAACGGTTTATACATGGTGTAAAGTCCAGGATGGGCACCATTAGTGCTGGGTTGCCCTAGGGAAGTGTCCTTAGGCCCACACTCGATATACTAGCCGACATGCCTTTGCTTAGCATGATGATGACAGCCAATACATGTCAAATATACCATGCACAGAGTGGGACAGCTGCAAGAGACGTAATCGCCATGACTGACCGGGCAACATATTGGCATCAAAAAATTCCATCCGTACATGGGCGTCCTTTTGGGCAAGTGAGGCGGTTGTTCAATCAGTTGAGAAAAGACTATCACATCTTGGAATGGTTGATTTGAAATAAAAGTCAAATAACAATGAATTGCAAGATTCTAGTTTACAAACAGTTGATCGCCCGAACGTGGAGCCATGCACTCGCAAATTTAGGTGCATTAGAGTCACAAGATCAATTCAGTAAAATTGAGGCCATGCAGAACTTCATGTTGTGAAATATATTCAATGATAAGATACAAGGGAGAAGATGCAGGAGCATAAGGACCACCTACAACATACTAACTGTTGGCGAGATATTTAATGCAGCTAGTGATTGGCTTGCTAGCGCTTTTTCTAGACACAAAAATCCGAAGGCAAGAAAATGTATATCAAAGCCTTTTGTGCCAACTTGCATAACTAGAGCAGCTACAGGAGCAACAGCAGTTATAGCAGCAACAGCCGCACCTACAGCAGAAGGAACAACAACACAAGAATAGCAACAGCTGCAGCAGCAAAACGAGCACTTAAACCAAAATCAGCATGATCACCAGCAACTAGACAAATCGGCTGTCACAATGAGAGTTAATGAAAATGAGCCACACAAGGCTTACCAGGATGAGCGGGTATCGAATAAGAAGACGGTTGAACAGAAAACAGGTCTATGGGTGCAGCACTTTACCACCTACGACATGCTCAAAGAACGGCAGTTGATAATAAGGAAGAATCACGGT
Organism: Drosophila hawaiiensis; assembly: GCA_037043685.1. NCBI lineage: Eukaryota > Metazoa > Arthropoda > Insecta > Diptera > Drosophilidae > Drosophila > Drosophila hawaiiensis. The sequence goes on along the minus strand of JBAMBA010000072.1, from coordinate 661,101 downwards.
GCCCTTTCCTAGGTATAGAAGGTGGCATTGACAACACATCACATGATATGATAAAGGCTACCCTTTCGAGGGGCTTGAACCTGAACTACCACCAAGTGGATACTGCTGCATGACAGCACTGTGACAATCCTAACTACTAAAGGGTGTCCGTAAGGGGGTGTACTGGCTCCACTACTCTGGAGCCTGTTAGTAGAGCAACTACTTAGGAGACTTGCTGGCAAGAGTATTCAATGTCAGGGATATTCCGAACACATTGTTATCATAGCAAGGCAAATTTGAACAATCGCTCTCTGACATAGTTCAATTAAGATTGAAAATAACGAGTGACTGAAGTTGGCCTCAACCTTAACCCTTAAAATGGCTTTCAGGAGCCCTACTAGAAAAGTAGGAAGGTAAAATGCCTCGCAGTCATATTTGACAGCATATTAAACTTTTCCACCCATGTGCAGAATACGATATTAAAGTGCTCCAGAGCGCTTTATACGTAGCAAAAGAATAGGCTTAGGATACTCACCAGCCTCTTAGACTAAGAAGTCACCCATTTGAACTAGGTATTTTTAGTAGTGAACTTGTGAGAACGATGAAGTGTCCTCAAAGCACATCACAGCAGATTGTGTCGCCTTAGCTAGGCAGTGATGTAGTATCCTGGGGATGAATGTGCTGAGCTCAGAAGTCATAGAAACTCTCAACCCGACCAAGATTCTTGCATTCGTGCAAGAGCTTGGGTTGATGGAAGACCTGTAGGCTCAGAAGGCGGCACAATATATCTAATAGGTCGCAGTGCATGAATCCAATAATAATAATAATAATACTCCACACACACTACGTGCACATGTTCTCGTGGTAAGCTCAAATGGCTGACTACCTGTTTTAGAAAGGGAGAGGGCAAAAAATAGCGAATTCGCCGCAACTCCATCAAGCCGGATTTCGGTCCGATATACAGCTACTGTGAGGGGCGCACATAACAGGTTTGCAAAAATACAAACATATTCGAATGTTTCCATACATATATTATGTTGATATTATGTTATATATTATACTTATTGTTTGAAATTTTATGGCTTGGCGATATACAATGATCTTGGTCTAAAGAACTTGTAAGATGATCTGGCTGAGCTGAGGCCATCAGGCAGGTCACGGGTTGCGGATAGCGAATGCCCAGTCTGGAAGAGTGGGCTCAGGCAAATGGCGATCGCCTATTCTAATTTAGCCTTACCCGGGTAATGCGGATCTCTGCCCGGCAAGGCTAAAAGTACCGCTGGATCTGCTAGCAGAGTATGTCGCAAGACATTTAGAGGGTCGAGTCCTATACGGGGAAACACCCTCTCGCAAGACATTTAGAGGGTCGAGTCCTATACGGGGAAACACCCTCTCGTGTGGTAGACCACTCTAGGGCCATAGGCCTAGCAAACTTCGGCTTCGAGGCGTGGGAGAATGAGGTTGGACCATCCCGACCACCACGCCCAGGACCGAACGACGCGAGGCAAGGGGCACAGAGAGAAAGAAAGAGTTCCTTCCACCGAGGGGTCAACCCGGTGGGCTGGATGACCCAAACTGGCGGAATCTCTGCGGTTCGAGGGTCAAATGGTACCTACGGTACCTCCAGCAGGGACCTACTCCTGACGTAGTCCTGAAGAAGGCCACAAAGCCCAGGGAAGCGGCTGCAGCTCTGGCGCCAGCTCCCAAGAGGCGCAGCAGCACACTTACACCACCTGTGACCACCCCCAAGAGGGTGTGCCCGGAGGTCAAGGGTGCTGCTCGCGGCGAAGGTGCTAGCCGAAAAGGGAGCAGAAAACTTGGACCCCCGTCCGAGCACATTGCGTGCAGCGTCCATGAAGCCCAGGTAGCCAACACCCACCGAGCCTCGTATGCGGATATGGCAATGAAGGTAAAGGTGGCCGTGTTGCCTGCGGATTTCCCACAGGCTATGCTCAGTCATGGGGACTTGTCTGTGTTGGAGAAGGCCATCATAGACGAAGTCATTGCGTCTGGTGGGGATATTGCGGTCTCATTCGCAGGCATTCATTTCCGGGTTGGTTTCCTGGTCATTGAGTGCTCGGATGCGCAGCGTTGAGGCTAACAGGGGCCGTGCCCCATGAATGCAAAGTGGGAGACGATATACCGTCGTCCCAATGCATCACGCTTTTCTGCCCCAGAATCCCTGTTCTGCAGAGGAACCAGAACAGGATCGAGACCGGCACATGGAAGCTGTTTTCCAGGAAGAACGAGGGCGGAGGTGCACGCCAGGTCATTGGGATAGATGAACTATCCAAAGACATAATTGTGGAGAAGGGGCACCAAATCTCCTTCCGCTAAGGGACCATCAAGCGGATTAAAAAGGAGAGCGGCAGCGAAGCTTCAGCCTGATCCAAGGGGCAGGGAGATCGTCAAAGTGGACACTATCATCACAGTAGACACTCCTGCCACAGATCAGAGCAGTCGCGATGCGCAGCCTACCGACTTATCAGAGGACCTCTTAGAGGATGAGGAGTTGACCGAAGTGACGCTTGGCCAAGGAGAGATGCTGGGGGACGAGGACATTCCCATGTCCTCACTGGAGCTGGCGGAGGAACTGCAAGATGTAGCAGCAGCTAACATCAACATGACGAGCAGCGGTGACGGGGGTAACTCCAGGCCCCAATCACCGTGTCAGCTGGAGCCTCACCTGAAGTAGATGTCTAAGGTCATCGACATAGCTGGCTCAGGGAAACATCCACCGAGCTAAGGCAGCCTCGGCGGTCTTAGCAAGGATGTTTACTAAGCAACACCTTGGGCTAGCTCTGGTTCAGGAGCCTTGGGTGAACAATTACATTAAAGGCCTGTACACGGCGGACTCGAAGGTAATCTGGGATTGGAGAGATCCAGCGTCCAGAGCATGCATCATGGTAAGGAAGAGTATTCACTTTACTATCCTTTTAAAATCCCTGACTAGAGACTGCGTTCCCATATTGGTGCAGACCAAGGGTAGCGCGGTCTCTATGGCTATGGTGTCTGCGTACTTCGCAGGTGATGAAGCCTGCCCACCACCAGAGATAGAAAAACTCGTGGATTACTACAGGAGAGAGAAAATCTCAGTGCTCATCGGATGCGATGCCAATGCGCACCACACGATATGGGGCAGCAGCAACATGTATTTGAGGGGTGAGTGCCTTATTGGTTTTTATATTTAAATATAATCTAGAATTATGCAATGTCGGATCTACACCGATATTTGTAACTAGAATCAGGGGGGAGGTGCTAGACATCACCCTGATTAGTCGGTCCCTAAAACCTCACCTTATGAACTGGTATGTTTCCCAAGAGGAATCAATGTTTGACCACAGAATTATCCAGTTTAAGTTACAATTAAATACGGATAATAGAAGGGCCGCAGCCCAGGAAAACCAACTGGAAAGTCTACAAGTCGACCTTAGTTCTCTCCTTTCTGGTACACCCAGAAATCCGCTAGAACTGGACAAGGCAATAGGTGACCTCAACAAGTGCATAACTAATACATTTGAGGATAATTGCCCGTTAGGGAAAAATCACATGGAAAAAGATGCCCCCTAGTGGAACGACAGCCTGGAAAGGCTGCGCGTGACCACACTTCGCCTCCTCAATAAAGCAAAGAGAGACGGAATATGGGAGCAGTACCGTGAAAGCCAGACCTCCTATAATAAGGAGATAAGGAAGGCCAAACGGAAGAATTACAGAAACTTCTGCGAAAGCAAAGGCGCCAGGCTCCATTGAGCACTGCCGAAACGAACGCCTGATGCAAATTCAGCACTGAAGCGTAGGTACAATTCCTTTACGAGCAGTAATATGCAGAAATCAGAACTACTTTTCGAGACACACTTTCCAGGCAGCACACCCCTGCAGGAAGAGGCTATCGAAAGGGAGAGTAGATACAGGCTGTCAAATGACGACTGGGCATGCGCCAAGTCGACAGTCACAAGGGAGAGACTAAATTGGGCAATTGGTACGTTCCAGCCCTATAACTCCCCTGGAATGGACGGCATATCGTCAGCCTTCCTTCAAACGGGACAGGAAATACTCCTCTCCCGTATTAGGAAAGCATTAGTAAGTAGCCTAACCCTCGGACACATACCGGGCGCATGGAGGAGAGCTAGGTTAGTCCTCATCCCCAAAGTAGGAAAGAAGGACATTACCAACCCAAAATCTTTCAGATCCATCAGCTTAGCATCGTTTTTACTGAAAACGTTGGAAAAGCTGATGGACTCCAAGATTAGAAGCACTTTGCTAAAGCGAAGTCCGCTGCACCCAACGCAGCATACATACAAGGTAGGCAGGTCCACGGACACAGCACTTTATCAGCTGCGATGTACTTTAAGTGCGGCAATTGATAATGAAGAAGTAGCATTGTGCGTCTTCTTAGATATAGATAACTACGATAGCTCTATGCTGGCTTAGGTCACCGATCGACTTTGGCTCGTCCACGATACGTCTGGCTGTATATTTTGGCTATCCTTCATTGCATTAAAACCTGTTTGGCTTGGCCAATGTGTGGGCTTTATATAGTTATACTGCGATTCAATATGCCTTTGTGGTCGCTCCATTTAGTTAGGCGTCTAGTTAGTGTATGGTCTGGGAGGCTTTATTGTATATCTCCGTCTAATAATGTAGAAGCCCTATGAGTGCTTGCATCTACATCATGTACAAGTTAAATGGCTCCTAAATAGGATGGAGGCCTTACATTCTCGAAATAGCTGCTGGTCAGGAAATATTTCCGCATATATACTATCGCAACCACCAAAATTGGGAGACAGTTGTAATGAACCATTCGGCTTTCGATATTTTGGCTAAGCTGAGCTCGGTCAAGCTGAGCTTGCAGTGCGATATTAAAGAAAACAGTTTATTGTATATAATTTAGAATGATTAATTTAACAAAACGGAGTTTAGTTGATAATAAAATTAAGTGTAAATTTGGATTCCTCGGTAATGTTCTGCGGTGTTCCGCATCCCGCACACCAGCTACGTCCAGGGTATCAGCCTACCCGACAGGGATATGGTACAAACACTCATGTTCTGCAACAGCACCAGCGGTCACATTGATTGTCCCACTCTCTACCTGACCACCTTGGAACGGGTCCATCGGCCTTTTGTCGGGACTGTACCCGAGTGGCGCCGTCAGTGTTAGTATTGACAGAGAGAGTGGGCTTTAGAAAGGGAGAGGGCGAAAGAGCGCGAATTTGCATTTGGCTGGATTTTGATCTGATATACTCGTACAGCTAATGTGAGGGAAGCATGCATAACATATTTATATATTCATATTATATATATACATATGTACACTTAATTATTCTTTTTTTTTTGTGCCTCATATATTTATCTATTCATTTACTTATTGACGTTTCTATATCGCTCCTCACAACCTACCACTCAAATTTGATGACTGTTACTTTTTAAATTGTTTGAGAAATGTGACTAGCCTATTAATGGACGTAACCTAATTTTAACATACATGTACATAAACATATACATATACATATACATATACATATACATATACATATATACATATACATATATACATATACATATACATATACATATACATATACATATACATATACATATACATATACATATACATATACATATACATATACATATACATATACATATACATATACATATACATATACACATATACATATACATATACATATACATATACATATACATATACATATACATATACATATACATATACATATACATATACATATACATATACATATACATATACATATACATATACACATATACATATACATATACATATACATATACATATACATATACATATACATATACATATACATATACATATACATATACATATACATATACATATACATATATACATATACATATACATATACATATACATATACATATACATATACATATACATATACATATATACATATACATATACATATACATATACATATATACATATACATATACATATACATATACATATACATATACATATACATATACATATACATATACATATACATATACATATACATATACATATACATATATACATATACATATACATATATACATATACATATACATATACATATACATATACATATACATATACATATACATATATACATATATCTATATACATATACACATATACATATACATATATATAAATTTCTTTTATTTCTATTTATATATTTTATTTTATTTTTTTACATATACATATGTAAGGCATTCCTACTCATATTATGTTTCGTATTAATTTTTTGGTTGTCCGTTACTAATCAGCGATTAATTTAATCGTGGATTCAACCTGAATTGAGTGCACGTGGCTTGGGCCACGTGCGTAAAGTTGAGGGTAAGTACATGTATTTAGCGAGGACGTTGCTAACGATTTTGATTTTGATTTTTCTGCTGCCATTGTTGCATGCCCAATCATTTTACTTAACGACACTAGCAGACTTTGAGCAAAAATTGTCCATCCCTTAAGGTAATGTGTGAAAAATATTTGTTTAATAATTTGATTCACCGTTCAGATCAAGAACAAAGGGGAACCAGGAAACACACGTGCACGTAAGGCAACATTTCACCAAAGGTGAGACGACTTAAATTCTAATCGTTGTTTGTTGTCCAAAATAAACACATACATACACACATAAAGGGGATAACACCGAAATCTCTTCCAACCAAATTCAGCACAATTCCAATTCTCAGCTGACTTAGACATCTTCTATTGGAGATGTTTTTATTTTGGCTAGAAATTGGCAAATCAAAACAAACAAAATATTGTAAAAAATGTTTTTTTTTTTTTTTAAATTTCAGATGCTTTGCAAATATATGTGGATAGTAAGATATACCTCCTACCACATTAAATATAATATGTTCTTGATCCCCATGACCATTAAGACTATAAGGGGTGGATAGCTGAAATTTGAAAATTCGATTTTTGTTTACTGAGAGTCGTTATTTAGTCGACAGCTCAGACAGAAATAAAAATATATTCCCAATCTCTGTTTTTGGAGATTATTTTGAAAATCAATAATTTAACGTACAATTTTTGCAATAATCAACAGGGTATTATACTTTTTTCGTTATGTGTGTAATACATCCCATAATTTATAAAAATCAGTTATAATATTTTTTTCGAACAATTATTATTGAATTTAATTATAAAATCAATGTTAAATTGGCAGGCGGACGATACCAGTGTAACAATTGCTAAAAGAAATGTAATAAGTACCTTGTAGCGGGGATAGGATTCAACATATTGTAAATGTTGTAAGTAATCTTTCAAGTGTTGTAGCTTTTTACTAACTTCGGTTGCGGGATTAATCGTGGATTCGTTCTATGGAGGTTATCTACCTTCCAAATTTGATAGGTGTAGCTCGAAGATGTCGGATTCCGCAATTCTAGTGAAAAGAGTGGATGATGGCTGCAGAAATGGACTTGTCCTCGATTATTTTGTGACTCTGGTCTTTAAATTTTTGGGAAACATATAGTCCATCTCGATATCTACTTTAAAGTCAACCGACGTGTCATTCCAATATTAAAAGTTTCTCAAATGCAAACATCGTCGGGTATAGAAATTGGCCTTAAAATTTAGAAAATCGTCATAAAAATGAGAAAGATTGGTCAATCTTTTTAAATTATAGGGCAACAATGTGCTAGCATCTGTCAAATGATTGATGGGTGTCAAAGTATGCATTACCGTCGAAATCCTTCGAGTGGAATCCTTCCAGAATGAAGCTCGCAGCTTAGTGTATTCGATTTGGTGTGCCATGTCCGAGACTAATATCGAATTGTAACTATCAGATTACGTAGTAATCGATAAGTTTTCATATGTTGATTTTATTGAATGAGGCCCCTGCCCATTTATATAAATATATGCAATAAGACACTCCGAGGAAGCAATTTGAAAGAGCAGTTATAATTGCTTTTCTGGAAATTTTTTTGTTTTTGAAGGCATCATCGACCACATGGGCTCTATTATGGAATTCCGTCTCGAATGAGCAGTTCTCCAGATTGGTCGCGAAAGCTTCAGTTCTGTCCTGAGGACATCTGGTTTCGGACTGTAAAATTAAAGCTTTCGCTCGCAGTGACATCTTCCAAAATTCTTCGTTTCTTAAGAAAGCTTTAACCATTTTTTGTCTGTTGAATATTAGTATTCGATTGATTGACGTGTCAATGGTCTTATATATTCCCAAGTGCCGGAGAATGGATTATATTCCGGCGTGTTGCGTTGCATTTTTGATATTCAACAGAAGTGCCCAAAACGCATCGTGTATGACTTCATCAGTCCAGATCCCAATATTCAGAAGGTTTCGAGTACGTAATGGGAGAAGATAATAATGCGCCAGATCTTGCCTGATCAACACAGTCACCACTTCTCTACATTGATTTCACGGAAAAGGGACGATCAGGGATGCAAATTGGTGCACAAAGGTTTCTGAAAACAAGATTATGCAGATTTTATGCCTTTTCATAATAAGAATTGGCTCTGTTGCCTTGTGCATAGTGCCGCAAGCATTATAGTATAGATTAAAAAGTATGAAAAAAAAACCACATGCCGAAAAGTTTCTACACAGTTTTGAGATAATTTTAAAGACCGTTGGAAAAAAAGGTGACTCAATCTCTAAAATTTCAAGAGATATAACTTGATCAAAAAAGTTTGAGAATATAGGCAATAATTTGTCTGACGCTGGCACAGAGGAATATATATTCTAGTATTCCCATATTCAGATTTTATTTGTCAAAATATTATGCGCATAATATATCCCGATCACAAGCTCAACAAAGATTAGTTCATGTGTCAGCTAGATGATAAAGTTAGGTAAATGTATTTATTTGTATATATAATGCGTAATACGTATGTATACATAATATTTATCGATGTCTCTGAGATCGACTCGGTCATACGTTCAGACAGGCAAACGAACATTGCTAGATCGACTGACTGTTGATGCGAATATGCGAATTTTGAGTTACAGCGGCCTCCTTTTTTATTTTTAAAGATTTTGAATGGGTATTGGATATAGAAATTATTCCCATCCAGTCGAACGGATGAATTGGAATTCAAGCACTCAGCACGACATGATTTTTCAGTCGAATGATTTTTTAAGCTGCGATCTTCGAACAAATTAAAATAAGCAGAAAGAGCAATCGAAAGCATAAAAGCCACCCCTAAAAATAATAAAAGGCTCAAACAGTATAAATATATGTAATAATATATATAATAGCAATTTAAGTATCTTTAACAATTCCTTTTAGGTATATGCCATAATTGAGAGTGCACTGGCCGACAGTTGAACGAACAAGGGATACCCTGTACCCAGTAGCTCAAACATATATTCTTAGTTGCTTTCATCTGAAACTCATAAAATGAAGCGAGTGTGTTTGATTTGGTGAGTTAGTGTGTGTGTAGTATTAGTAGAAATAGTAGCGACGGTGGTGGATATTTGTGAGTGGATATTTGAACAATTCATATTTTGAATGTGTCTTTAATAAATTATGGGGAGAGGATAGTCCTCTTAAAAAAATAATCTTAAAAAACAAGGCATACTCTAAAGATCAAACAAATTTTGCGAAACTAAATTTATTTAATTATAACAGCTTCCATGTTACTGATTTCTGTTCTGATATGGGGATCGAATTATTAGTATCGTGTCCGGCTCTAGTTCTGCGATGTGCTGAGGGATATGATGATGGATGGCGTTGTAATTTTATTGACAATTGGTTGGGAATTTTTTAATACGAGCACACAGTTTGATGTTCTCTTGTAAATAATGTGGTTGATTTTTATTGCAATGATTTCCTGCTGCTTCAAATTAGTTTTTTTTTGTCGCTTGAGACAATTAATGCAGCTGTTTTTTTTTGTGCAGGCTGGATTTTTTTAGTTACTTGAAGCTAAATTTGTATCATGTTTTTGAATAGTTCGATCGGCTATTTATACTAACTAGTGTTATTCATCTGTTTGACTTCTATTATAAACAAGATTAATCTTCTGAACAGAATGTCGTGCCATGATCTGCATCTGTATAGTGGATATCCTTACAGCATAAAAAGTATGCAAAAGTTTCAAGACAAAGTCCAACTACCTCATTTTTAATCAAATTTCTCTTCCACTCTTTCTTAAAGTATTAACTTTTCTGCTAATTTTCAGTTGTATCGAAACATTGATAAAAGCACTCAACGTGGTCTTTCAGATGCCGCTTTCAAGAATATGTAGTTTCTACTCTGGAGTATTTTCTAATTGTTGCAATACAAATAATTTTTTAAAATTGTATTAAAAGAAACGCCTAATGATGACTCCTCAAATCTTAAAGTACACAAGCTCAGATTTCCATCGATTGCTCCAATGGATTACAGTTAATTATGATGATTATTATACTAAAATATGAACACCAGTAGCTCCTGTTAAAAAATATTTTTTTTTTAAATTAATAATATGGATGTCCACATATATTTGTAAATCTACAAAGTATCATCGATATGTAGTGCTTATTATTAAATTTTATAGATAGCTCTTCTGTTTCCCTTAAATCAAGAGCATTGCCTCCCAGGTATTTGCTAGAAAATACAGGCTTTTTTTTAACGTGGTGGAGAGAGAGAAGAAACTTACTGTCATAAATCATTACCTTTACATAACAATTAACTAACCTTGGCCATTACATAGAATGCCTATTGATCTTAAACACTTTGAATTGAATACACATTATGTGTACGTATTATGATAGACAAGAATTTAAGTGAATGAAATAAGCGTAGGTAAAAGGTAGCTGCTTGTCGAGTTCTTTCGATCATAGGAGAACTCATCTTTATACCTTTTGTTTTTGTGAGATCTAATTTCATCGATTAAAAAAATTTAAAAACAATGTAAAGCCTTAATATATATATGGCAAACGAAAAATGTTTCTCATATCAGACAATTATATAATCATTCCGAGCGATAATTATAATTCTTAGTCAAAACATAATAACTGGTATAAAACCATTATGAAACAGAAAGATAGACAGCTTATCTCGACTGGATTTTACGCTGATAGGGAATATATTTACTTGATTGGGTCGGCGATATCTACTTCAATCTACAGATTATTTCAAAATTCAGGTTCATTATCTCATTCAATTGAATTAGTTACATATAAATTAAATGTTTTGTATTAAGTTGAAATAATAACTAAAGCTTGTTGCTAAACACAGAGGTTTATATTTATTAATTTAATATGGAATAAAAACAGTTCACAGTTATTGAAAGGATTTAATAAATACAAATTTAAAATTAAATTTTTAAATTTTAATTTAAAAATTTAAAATAAATTAAATAATATACTAAATAATTATAAATGTGGCAAAATCTATAACCCAATAAAACAACAAATTTTTAACCGTGAGTAACATATTAAAAACGAAATTAAAAAACGTTTATAAGAAAAGAAATCGGTATATAGTATACAATAAAGAATAATCAATAAAAACTCAATTCTTGTCCCGGGAATAACATTTTCGCTATCATTTGTGGCTTGGCATCATCTACTACATCTACATAATCAACAAATGTTGGACCAATTTAACAGCATAAATATTACATTTTCTTTATAATTATATTTAATTCAATTTATTTATTTATATATTAATATTTTTATGATGTATACCATTTTTTTTTTTTGTATTAGTCAACATTAAATAAATAAATATATTATTATGCTGAGCACTGCTGCTAATACTTGTTGTCTACGCTTCGCGTCGCTGTTTGTGGGGCTTGATGTTGTCAATGGATCGCTGATGTAGGAGCAGATGCTTAACTGAATGTTGCTGCAGCATCTGGAAGTATGGTTGCATCTCGTCTGGGATCAAACTTATATGGCTGTCCTGCGCAAATTTTACCCCTGTGGTTGTGAAAAGTGTTGACTCAGCGCACGTGTCGATGAGCAATGCGGGCTTTTTGATTGAATTGGTTCGGTCCGGTTATGGTTGGCACACAATTCAGTAAGAGTTTAATCAGAGTATTGATTGTCGATTGGTTACTGTCTATCAGTGCAAACCACAAACCAATAGATCTAAAATCCCGTCGTTATCATTATGGTTGACAGGATTGTAGAATATTCCGGGAAATGCGGAAGAAACTTTATATTTACCTTTTTAATTTAAATTTTTTTTTATTAAGATACTTACTTACGTATAGAAAAAAAAAACAAAATTTTCAAAGTATATTTTGAGCACAATGTTTGAGTATACAGTAAAAGCTTGGCCAACAATTTCTAATATCCCTTATGTTGTTCGAATGCAAAATAATGTTTGCTAGAATTCGACTTTGCATGTACAAAATATTGCAAGTAAAATGAATCTGAATTGTTGACTGTGTCTTTATTGAACTAAAAGTATGCAACAAAGGGTATACGAGTTTAGCAACTAAAAGAGACCCTTAAGGAGAGTTAGCTGTAATACTGTTGGAGAAATAGGCCTTCGTGGATCGTTAGTGCGGCGTGGCTGGCTGTAGCGTTAAGCCAAGGGCATAAATTTGTTTGCAAAAATGTATTTTAATTTGTTTGCCAGTGAACAGAACGTTTTTCTAGTCAAATATTTCTTTGTTAATGAACCGAATGATTTCCCTTTGCGATCTATGTAGTCTGGTGTTGAAAATATTGAAACTAAATAACAGATATTTCGGAGCATCACTAAATACATTTTTCTACATTTGTAAGAAAGATGTCATATAAATAAACAAATAATAATAATTCAAATTATAATAGATTGTTAGTAGTAAAATCTCTAAAACTAATAATTAAGTATCTTTTATAATTGAAAGTTTATGATTTATCTTAAAATAATTTAAAGTGACATTGTGATTTTCTTTATTAATTATAAGTATATACTTGTAGCGTAATGAAGAAAAATTATAAAATAAATAATAATATTTTATAATATATTTAATATTGTATGAATCGGTAATACAAGAGATATCCGAGGTAAGCTACTTACTTTTCAGATAAATTTCAATGTACAACATCATTAAGGAAGACCACACAGTTGATTCTTACGATAAACACAATAAAATTATTTTGATTTTTGGGCAGAAACAGTTTTGTATATAAATAATTGTATATAAATTTCTTCCAAATTGTGCTTTAAATATGTGTTAATCGCGGTTGCCCGACGGGGAGGTAACCTGTTCAAAATATAAAATTGCGTAAAAATATGTTCTAGCTCTCTTGCCAAATTGTTGGAAGAATAAGTGCACTTCAAGCGTTATAATTTTTTTTGCGACGTGCACAAGTAGCCAAAAATATCATTCACAAAACTAAATCGTCAGTCATTAAAAACCAGTACGAATCAAATACGCAAAAGTTGTTGCCTTACTATATTAGCGTATGTAAATATGTATATATTAAGCTATGAAATTGACAAATTAAATAAAATTGCGTGTGGTACACGAGAACTCATATTCTAAAATTTCCTTTCTCAGACAGGCAAACGGACTTGATATGGTTAAATCGGTTCTGCTATTGATGCTGATTAAAAATGCATATTGACTTTATCGTGACTTCAACAACCTTTTAACCATTTACAATGGGTTCAGGGTAAACAAATCCCTGGCTTGCGACCAGTTCGTACCAACAATAACATTTTTTTACCTACCTACGCACATTTATAGATTTTGAGCAATAGTGGATTGTCTAGAACTACATATATTTCTGTTTTCTTCGCACACATTCATTGGTGCATTATCATGCTGCTCGCTTCGCGTACATACATTGGCGGTTGTATATAAAAAATGCTTGCTGTGTGGTTCGATATGAAATTTTGATTCCAAAAGTGTATATTCATTATATAAAATTTAAATCTGATCAATACAAGACAGAAAAGAATTTTTATTTTGGAAGCAAGTCCAAAGCTGATCGAATGAAAAACATTTTCCCACATTAATGATAAGTTTTCCACAAAATAAAGTCGCGTTAAGTCTTCCAAGAGCAGATCTTAAGCCCACTCGGAAAAATAAAACTACTAAAATATCAGATTTCTAGCTCTGGTAACTTGAGCGGTGCACTGCTTTTTATAATTATAGTCTGTATTTGTTTCATTGTAATGTAATACATTATTATTTGTTTAATTCTGGTTTAGTATCAGAATGTAATGAATTTGTGCATGCCGTCGCATAAATAGATAGATTCATTCAGGATTGGCACATCATTTGCTGTCACAACATGCCAGACTCTTCTCCCTTCTGTTGGAAATGAACTTACTGTTCATAATAACATTTTTTTTTGTCATTGATGTGTGTTTTGTTGTATTACAGAAAAAAATCACTCCAAAGACAAATTTGCAATATTAATTTTCATCAACACAGCATCCCACAGCATAGCTTTGAAGTCACTTTTCTGATAGTGTCACTTTCACTTTTTGCAAGAAACCTGTGCACATTTATTTAAGTGAATTTAAGTAATTGAATTAACTTTCCAAAAAGTATAGACGTGAATACGTGAGTCTCGTAGGCATAAATAAAAGATTCAGAAAAATGCTACATTTATGAATTAACAGTAGCTTGGTTTGTTTTAATTAAATGTAAAGTGGTATAGAGTTTAAACACCAAAACCACAATTAAGTTACCTGATAAAGAGAAATTATTCTGTTCAAAGTGCTCCGTGGCTCTTAGAGTTTAGACTGTGAGTTGATCATCAATCTGACTGACTGTAAAAAGTAGTACACAATTAAATGCAGTTAAGTAGTCACTTAAATGCACCTTCGACCGAATCATTTTTTTTCACGAGCTTTTTGCATTGAAAACAATTAAGGGAGCTTGAATCGAGAGTAGCAGACCCGGCACGCAGCCCTCACATACACACATATATATTAATATGTATACTTATACAGACAGTGGTTGTTTATAGTTAAAAAACATTTTCTAACGATTGGTTGCTTAAACTTTAAGTTGATATTTATTCTTTTTTGTGGCAAAAATCAGGCTCAAGAAGAGATTTTCTTGACTTTGACTTGATCGAGTAGAGGTTTAAAAAGGAAAATTGGGAGTATTAAAAAAGTACAATTTAATATCTTAAGTTCTTTGTAGTAGTCTCTAAGATCGATAATAAGAAAGGATGGGTAGACTATGACCCGACTGTAATCCTTATCGCGAATATATAAAACCAGCTAATATGTTATTTATAAAAGCTAATTTGTATTGTTGTTTATATAATACTGTTTAAAAAGGAATTTATAAACATAAAAACCGAATGCCGGGTACATACATGTATATACAAGGTCCTAATGAATTACAAAAACGATATGTTTTTATTGGACTTATGGTAATGGGTGAATTTAATTTAGTTCAATGAGAAAAGAGGCATGATTTGTTCTTGAACTTTTTTCTTCCATTTTACCATTGCTGTCAACGCTATGTATTATCTATTTTCATTAATTAAAGTTAGCCCAGCGTAGCGGATTTACCAAGCCGCTCTATGTAAATATAATGCTGAATATGCAGCAATATGTGTGTGCCCCAAAATGTTTTACTTAACAATCGGAGCAGCCTCGCATAATGGGCGGTATTCTGCCGTACAAAGGGGTGGAGCATAAGTGAAGCAACCATGTGAGACCTGTGATTGGTCAATTCCGAGCTACGCCCCCTCACGACTTGCAACGTTGCAGCCAAATATGAGGGTATGAAATAGAAACATCGAGCATGAGCACACAATATAAAGTAGTGTGCGAGTCCTACCTAATTTAATGTATACCAACAGGAGGAAAAAATCATATGTATGTATTTTATATATGTATATATGTACATGTGTATATAAACCTAAAACACACTAATTTTGTTATTATTTAAATTCACTGAGGAATAGGCCAATGCATAATTCTAGCCATTATTATTTCTAGACTATTTATTATGCAATTTTTGGCTGGTGTTTAACATGTTAATTCAAATCGTTTAAATTAATGTGAGTTAGTATTGTAAAGCAATCGTTTTGAAAGCCAATTGCTTGTATTTAAAATCATAAATTTTCAATTGAAATCAGTTTTTCGTAGCGTGATTTGTTAATATCTTTATATAACAATGCAGACAAGTTCATATCTGCTATCTATATAGCCAGTCTTGTTTCTCAACTCTCAATTTTAACACCAGCTTGATGAGCGTGTGGACTTGCCAGAAATATATTTCTATGTGAAAAATAGTTTTTTTTATTGCATTTTAATGAGTAATTAAAATATCTCTTAGCCCATTAGGAAATATATTCTTTATGAGGATGATTAGCTGAGTTGATATTATTAGCTATATCTGTATGCAAATTTGTATGCATAAAGTTATATTTATATATCATATTTTAATCGATTTAATTTAATTAATAATGCAGCAGATTTAATGAAGAATGATCCCGATTATGAGATGTACTGAAGTTACAAGAGAATGAACATCGTTTTTTTACTGAATTTTCACAGGTGTGTGTAGCTTTCTTAGAGCTCTTATTTGCACTAATATTTTAACATTTGATATGGAGGAGCATTACAGCTAAATAATGTTACTTAATATATACTTATTGGAGATATCTCTCTTATTGCATTACACAATACGTGATTACAGTTTAAAAAAGGCCTTGGAGGAAAAAAGGGCATGGAATTTATTTGATAATTGCCATTTCGTTGAGACATTTCGTTAGCTAAAAGTGTTCTCAAAAGAAAGCCGAAAAAGAAATGAACAACAGTGCACATGAAGTACTTGAAATATTATAACTATATATATATATATATATAGCATGATCTCCATTTTTTAAGCAATCTCGATGGTCGTTTTGCAGGTGATCAATATTAAGTTATATTTTATGTGATTGGTATTGTGCTGTAATTAACCTTTTTACTTCAAGCATTTGGGTTTGAATATTTGTGTGTCCGATTTTTGATAGTTACATTTTTTGGTACATTGTTACCTATTGAGTAGTGTTAAATTTATCTGTCAATTAGTAAGTCAGTAATTCATAGATACATATATCCAACCTTGAAATTTACATATATCGTCTATGGAATTTGGTGGACTTCGTTCTGCAAGGGTATCTAGTTCTCGGCGTGCCTAAGAAAGCTGTTCTTTCTTGCAAATACAGAAAATACGCACGTATCTTGGATACTACGAGAGGTACAGAGAAATTATAAACGCTGCCTTGTGTACGCTTACGCAGTACAAGTTTAATTTTTATTGCCGTTTGCTCAATATCGATTTCCCACCCCGATTTGCGCGCATATCTTGAAAGAATATGAGGGCTACAAGCATACAAATGCATGGCCTGAAGCTGTCAATGCAGCTGTGTGTTTTAATGACTAAAAATTCAACATTTTTATTTATTATAAATTTTGTATAACGGGTAGCGTTCGTCAAATGGGCTGCCAATTTCAAAGTGCATACGTTGCTCTCAAAAATTGGGCAATTTCATCAGAGGTGGATGAAGTCCCTTTGCCATGTATTTCAAATTTTACATAATTATGTATGCCTATGTGAGAAAAAATGTATACTTAGCAGCTCAGTCCTGGCTCTGCAAATAATGGACATTCGAGAGGGCCGAACACGTTGAAATAGTTACATATATTTATTTAGATTATGGTTGCCCCACACTTCCGTCGAACAGGGCTTCTAATTTTCCGTCGGTTTGATTCTTTTTAGTTTGTAAATATGTTTAATGTTAAAATTATTTCTAAATTTCTGTGAACTTTTTTGTTGTTCATTTATTAGGTACAATGTGTGCTTCAATATGTCACACAGGAAAAAAATTAAACAAAAATATTTAAAATCTGTTTTTTTTAATTATAACAATTATGCATGTTTATATGCATAGACCATGAATTTTATTTGAAATTAATTCAATTGAAATTATATATTTTTCTGTATCGATATTAACTAAATAAATAAATATCAAATAATGGCAATAGTTTCTTCTTTTTACTCTGAATCAGAATAAATTTATAAAATGTTAAACTTATTATTGGTCCAATGAAATTAAGACGCAAATTAATAAATAAAATGAAAATTAAAAAAAAACATCTTAAAATAAATTTGATTTATTTTTTGTACTTTCTTTAGTTAAAGATTTATTTAAAAACATATAAACCTTCTGTTCTTAAAGTTATAAATTATTTCACCCTATTCAGGATATGCCTAACAAACTGGCCCTTTTGGCAAACAAATTTTATCATTGGACTAGATAGCATAAGAACATTGCTATTCTTTGTTGTTTCTTATAAATTCCTCGCACTTTAATTACAACAATTATTAATCGAATTTTCTATCAAATTTGTGTATTAAAACTCAACAATTTTTTTTAATTAAAAAAATTATTATACTTAAGAATCAATTTCAAATGATATGAATTACAGACTTGGCTTATCTGGCTTGGCTTACATTTTTAATTAAAAAAATTACAGATTATTAATGTACCAATTTAATATAACATTTTATTTTTAATTGTTGTAAACCTAGTTTAATTGAAAAGTTTTGGTTTTCTTTAGATTATTCGTCTGCATTTATATTTTGTTTTAAAAAATGGAGTTCTGTGTAAGCCTTATTTATTATTTTTTTTTGAAAGATAGACGTGGCTCCAGACTCCGAGGGCACATTGAAAGATAGTTTTGAGTGGAGAAGACAACCACCGGTTGGCCATTCGCGAATTTCCATCCGCCGCTCTCTTCACATACATAGCATTCGATGCGGACAATACATTGCAGCTCCTAGGCGTTTTCCTCCACTTTTTTGCAATATAAATGTTTAAAAATCACAATTTCACCATAATAAAGAGAGGGTATTAGTATAAACAGTTCTGCTTAACATTTCGCTGAATGGTTTCGCTGCGTCTGCTTTAGTACCAGTATCGATGAATAACCTTTGCCGCCTGTTGATAAATCTGCCAGCTTATGTGTGTTCGGCATTTGGCTCTCCTTCTTATCTATTGGTATTACACTTAGAAAAAAATCGACTTGAATTTTAGAAGAAATGAAATAATATCGCACTGAAAAAGTTGTACTAATAATTTATAATTATAATTATTTTTTATTAAAATTAGAAAGGCTCGCCTTAAATCAATAATCCCAAATATGTGAACCTTTTTTTGTATTCTATTATTTACAAATATTTAAATTTACTGGCTCGGCTTATTTTCGACTTTAGAAGTCATTTGCCTTGGAGGTAATGTAGCCCAGTGGCACGTCATTCTGCTCGCGAACAAAATGTCGCAGGTTCGAATCGCCTGAAATTCATTGAATTTATTAATTAGCTAAAATACTTGTACATGTAAAATCTTAAAAAGCTAATCTTTATTAATAATATAAGCAAGAAAAAAGCTAATGCCTGGAGTTGCTTGTACCTTGTAATATTTCTAAATTTCAGAAAAATGTATCCTGAAATTAAGAATATAAGCCCCTGAGCATTAGATATAATTATAAGTCGAGATTCCCCTTGCGCTAAAAGTATGGCGAATTTATAAAATTCAGAATGACTTTTCTCTAAGTGTAATGATTTTAGCTTGATGTTTTGGTCAAACTGAAAGTAAAGAATATTTAGTTAGAAAGAAAAATACTTGATACCTCATTTTGTCTTGCACGTGCCAAAGTGTCAATTACAGATTGTTGTTTCAAGAACAAAAACAATTCAGCTGAGCGAAAAGCATTTCAGCCACCGGGTCTGCATCAGCATAATCTGTGGGAATGGTCAATTTTATTTTCATTATTTTCATACGAAGGCGTTAATAGATTATTTTTATTTCGTATTTTTTACGTATGCATGTGTTTTGGCAGATACCTAAAATAAAAAGAAAACTGTTAAAGGCGACATTATCTTTTAGTTAGGATTATTAAGCTAACAAAAATAAAAATTAATAAATAGAACAATTAAAAATCTAGCTCAAGCGGAAGGATAGATATGCAATAGATTTATAAGTTCCATAATTTTAAAATGTTCGACTGGGGATCGATGTTCAAAACTATGTGCCTAGTTTTTGTAGTCTTTAAGATCCACGTGCTTATAAATATATGTACCGTTAATGTTCATAAAGAATATATACACAATTTGCAGCCAGAATTGAGAGATGCGTGAAATTTAGTATCGTGGTGACATTGGAAATTTGCCATGTCTTAATTCAAAGGGCCGCTAACTGGATTAAATCTTCATATCAAATCCTTATTTTCCTCCTTTAATAGCTATGATTCCCAAATAAATTGCCATTACGGATTTCAATTTGCAATTTGAGCCTTGTCGTATAACTGCCAAAAACTGCTCTATAGGCTAGACAGAGATGGCTGCATAGCATTTTTCGGAGTCGTCATACAACCCTGGCTATGTATAATACCGTTAGACTGTCAGCGTATTTGAATAATCTTTTGCCTGTCCATATGAATGAAATTTTCTTCAACGCCTTTGAAGCTTACAACATATATTCGTCTATTTCCACGACAGACAAAGTGATAGGATTGGCGAACTAGTCCAATTGGTTTCTTTTTAAATCGATAAATTCATATTCATTTAAAAACTGTGTGTCAAAAGGAAACGAAATTAAATTCTGATTCTGGTACGTAAGGTATTAAAATTCCGGTTATTTTTTTCAATTTATTTGACTGTAATCCGTTATGCATTGGTACCTGGATTTTAATGCTACGCTATCCGTATGGTACCTGTAACGGGACAATAAAAAAGTTTGAATTTTCTGCCATTTCAGCAATATAATGAGCAAGTTTGGAAAAATGTATGTATAATATATATAATATATATCGTTATAATCGGTATCTTAGACGAAATTGAGTTGTCAGCAGGTTGACTGAGGTCTGCAATGGCCTTCTATCTTCGGCCGAAAAAGGCCCTTTTCTGATTTTGTTGGATTTTACGGGACTATAAGGACAAAAACTATAATCTATATACACTAGAAGGTGTATATAATTTTGATCAGATGTTATCGTAGCTTGAGACTTCACATTTGGAGTATAAGTTCTCAATACTTGGAGAAAGACACATCATGAAGTTCCGCTACGATGTTTTGGTTTCAATACGGTCTTTTCGGTACAAATTAAATCAGATCCGATATTTGGGTTCTTAAAAAGTTTTAATTTAGGTTCTGATTCAGATATGGATCTGAATTTTAATCAATAATTATTTCGTTTTCCGATTCCAATTCCAGTTTAAATAATGTTGATTTTAAGTTTAACAGATAGTCACCAAATTGTAAATTGTCCATTAGCAGCATTGTTATTTTTCTCATATATTTCGAGGAAAAAATGTAAAATTAATTCTAAAAATTAATGACATATTTTCACATGTTCTCACAAAAGTTTCTCGGGAATCTATCCAGGTTCAACATTATTACAAAAGTGTATTTGCTTTATTGTGTATTTAAAATTTGCGGAAAATATACAAGAAGCGACGATTAGCGAGGAACACAGAATTTTTAATTGTTAATAAGAATATTCATATATAGCCAGTCTTATATTCGGATCATAGAATACTTTCAATCTAGCTGGCTCTATCATCGACAGTTGTGAAGTGGAAAATCTACTCTTCCATACTGCAGTGACCCAATTACAACTCTATGTACAACTTTCTTGGATCTACACCAAATCATGTACACTCGCCAGACCAATAATTCTAATCGGATAGGAAGGAAGGGTCTTAAATAAGGTCTTTAAGTAAAAAAAAAATATTTTATAAGTAAGAAAATCGCTGGAATATACATATGACTGCTGAGGTTGGTCTATAAAAAGGGAGTTTAAAAAACCTACAGAACCAATTTAAATTTGATTGAAATCAGACATCTATTCGCATACTCGGCCTCGCACTTATAATTAGCATGTGTCTCATCTCACCAAATACAAGAGAAGATGCTATACTGCAAGATCGCGATAACACTTAACTGTAATTGCCAAGGTCAGAGACGTCAAACATTCTGAATCGATCTAATTCGAGGTTAATTCAATGCATAACTTTTTGAGACAGAATGTGACTATGCTATGATCGAAGTTACCAGCAATATCCCATAATAATTTTCTTGATTAACTTTAAAATTGGGGACAAAATATAGGTTGAGATACGGCTGGATATTTTCATTCTTGGCTGAGCCACCCAAGCCGTCTCTTTGGCTTCCACTTGCAAATCTCTAGAAAGGCCAGAAGAGGCCATCAACTCCTTACAGTGTTTGGAAAAATGATGACTGCGATCGTCCAAAACTAAGCTAACAGACACAAGGCATGGAGTCGGTGCCAAGTCCAAGTCAAGAATTACAGACCCATCCGCCAATCATCTACCCTAAAGATTCTGGAACAAAAATATGGTAATTATAGATTTGTAATCTCAATTCAACATCAAGTGACTAGCTCAAAATCTACAAATTAAGCTTTAAAAGTTTTAAATATATACATATTACTTATCGATTAGATTTATCGAGGCTTTCTCGATATTTCAGTCCTCTGGTCGGCGTGGCACACACCTTAGATTTATCGAGGTGTTATCGATATTTCAGTACTCTGGTAGGCGTGGCACACGCCTTTCCTTACACTTTCGCTACGCAGCTAATAAAAATCGGAGTAAACTATTCTCCCACAGATTTTAAATTTCACCGAATGTGGGACAGAGATTACTGATAACCGATTTAGTCGAAGAGGAAACCCATATTTTCCGCCACATTTTAAAGCTAGAATTATCAGATTTGAAATATAGATTGCTTGTAAGCGTCTTCCAATCTCTAAAGATCCGTATTATATGAATGTAGACTAGCACTACCAACCTACATTACTGACCTAACAGTGGCTAAGTCAGAGGGAGTCACGGTGAGCGATCGGATCAATCTCTGCACATGGAAAAGAGAGATCCGAAGAGGTCCACAAGAAGAAAGGAACGCCGCTCGGTCCATTAGAGCAATCCGGAATGGACGCCGGCGCTACGAAGTGAAGTTCCCATTAGACGGATACCGGTCAAGTCCATAGGGGTATTGGGCGACCAGAAAAAAACATCTGATTCGGAGACTTTGAGTGCGATGTAGGACTTGAATCTGTTGATAACGGCATACTCTACAACTACTTAAGTGGCCAACTCTCTTGTCGCATACACCGGCAAATGTACGCAGCAGCTGCGGATCATTTAGGGGTCGCAGAAGTTCCAACACCAGTAGAAGAAGAGGTCACCAGAGTGTAAACAGTCTCCGAAGCAACCATTCCAGCTGAGGTCACCTACACAACGCTGCACCTCACAGATCTCGGGGACGTCCAGCCACTCTCAGAGAGTGAGCTGGTACTGTAAGGAACAAAAGCAACTGCGTGACACAAGTAAATCAACACTTTGAGGTTAATTTCTGGGCTTAGCCTGGCGATGGGGCAGCACCAATAATACCATTATCACCTGTTAAATTATTTACTAGTCAAGGACCTCACCGTTTTTAATGAGGATTCAGAATCCATTTTGGTTACAAGAAAAACATACGCAACTGCAGGGTTTCTTCAGAACCATCAATGTCTGATCATAGAACTATTTTATTCGACATCAATGGGGGTAGCTCCTTGGCAATATCATGAGACCATTATATAATTAAGTCTGAATAGACCATGGGAAAATAAAAGATTGTGTTGGAAATCCCGGCTGCAAGGAAACGACGAGAACCCTATCCATAAGACTTATAAATAAAGTAACTGAAGTCAAAGTAAGACAGTGTATATTTAGCGATCCAAGCTTGTAGTTCTAAGACGTCGGTTGGACGTTAACCGGAGAGCACCTGGTCGCCAAAAAAGACGTCTCTTGTAAGCGTCACAGTCTACGCAAAGTAAATAAACATTTTACACCAACATATAAATGCTAGTTGAAGAAGCCGTCGAACCTCTTTTGTTTTAAGTGTAGTGTCTTTTGAGGAGACTTTCTCCCATGTCAGAACTGGTTTCGAACTGGGCTCTGTTTCTGTTTTTATCATCTGGTGGTAGCGCTGGAGAGCCGTAGTGTGTGGGATTTCACCAATTCTGGCGACCTTCGGAGTTGCAAAGATACTAATAGCGGAACTCATAAGCGAGAATAGGAGATAACGTGATTCCTCCAGTTGCACTAGTCCACAATGACCCATCTTGTGAAGGTCACACAGCTTAAAAGAATAAGCTGGGACAAGGTTCGTTCTTTCGTTGGAAACTGTCGTTTATTTAGATATGTAACTATACCATAAGGCCAGTCCCAAAATGCTCAAAGGGGATGTAGAAACAAGACCGAGGCATAGCAGAAGAAATTCGTTCTCAAGGATGAAATCAGAACGTAGAATCAGAAAGATAACGTATCCTAATCAAAAACATGATGTCCTATCTTGATCGCAATGGACAGTTAACTGTCCAAAGACGTGGTATCAGCGAGTCATCTACTTTTGAAACCATTTACACTAGCAACTCTTTATTAATGATAATTATTATTGGGGGTGCTTCATGCACTGTTACCTCTCAGTTATATTGTACCTCTTCTGAGCCAATATGGACCCAAAATGGACGATAGAAATTGTCGAATCGAGACTATCGTGTGTCCCATTCAATTATCACTTATATCTTTAACATACCAAAATCATAAAATACTATGTCAAAAGTTAAGGTTTTTCCCATATCTATAAAATAAGTTTTTCAGTCCATTTGTATTAATATGCGTCTAATAGTCTTAACTACTCGACCTTTGCTTCGGCTTCATGGAACAATGGCAACTCTGAGCTGGTACTGATTTTAATTACAATCAGAAAAAAAATCGTCCTGAATTTTAGAAATTCTCATTCTTTTCGAGTCAAGTGATCCGTACTTTATTATTCACAACGTGAATTTCTAAAATTTAAGGTTATGGGTTTCTTAAAATCAATTTTTGTATTTCTTAATTTCAGGGTGGATTTTTCTTCAATTTTGAATTGTGTTCCCTCATAGACGAATTCCAATAATAGCTTTTGTATTACTTATATTTATAATTAGACATTGGTATTTTCAGCTTACAAATATACAAAAATTGTTCATAGTTTATACAAATTCATAGATCTTTATTTGAAAGAACATTTATAATTTTATAATTTTGGAAATGCATTTCTTATTAATAGAAAATATTTAAAAACAAAATTGACAAAAAAAATCATTTATTCGGGATTGTCGATTTAGGGCAAACCTTTCTAATTTTATAAAAAATGTTTTCTCATAT
This sequence comes from Drosophila hawaiiensis, assembly GCA_037043685.1. Taxonomy (NCBI): domain Eukaryota; kingdom Metazoa; phylum Arthropoda; class Insecta; order Diptera; family Drosophilidae; genus Drosophila; species Drosophila hawaiiensis. The sequence continues at coordinate 635,948 of JBAMBA010000072.1, read as the reverse complement.
TTAGAAACTATTTGTAAAAACAAGAAAAATTCCTCATTGTTAGGACACTTTTCTAAATTTAAGGACTTTTTCTTACTGAGATTATATTGAATATAATAAGATAAGATAATAAGAAATCGAAGAAAGTAGTTGTGACACCATAAATTGTACATATTCTTGATCAGCACTAACAGCCGAGATGATTTAGACGAGTCCGTCTATCCGTCTGTGTGAATACACCCTCATTGACTTCAAATTGTGAATATAAATTTTCGTATATTAACCAAATCGTATTCTCCAATGTTGGTTCGCTATATTGCCAGATTTGCATTGACTGACTACTAAATGTGAGGCACTATATGTTGTCATATCTGACCGAAAACCTTGTTTGTCAACTAATTTTGAAGTTGAGCAACAAAAAGTTGGCAAGGCGGTGACAATGAAATTGGCATTAAATAAAATTAATAGACAAAGGTATTGCATACATTTAAAAGGTCCAAAATTTGTCTGGTAAATAAATTATACTAAATATTTAACTCATTGTTATTATTGACATCAAGTTTGATGCTGGACATGTACACAACGTTCGTCAACGCAAACCAAAATCAGCCTACCAATGTCAACTTGCATTTTTCGGTGGCAACTGCATCGTCAATCTGCAACAGTTGACCATATATGGGCATATTTGGTATATGTTCCATTGGATCAGCTCAGCTTGACTAACTTTCCTTTTTATACTATGATACCAAAGGTATTAAGAGTATATTAGGTTTTGTGCAAAGTCCGTCATGATGTCTGCCCATCTGTATACGCGCAACTTTCTCTGATACCCTTAAAGCTAGATCCTTGTAACTTGCAACATATACTTGTCTGTGCTTGGGTTACACGGAGTGCCAAAAATTATAGTGCCATATCTACGAGGAGGCTAGGAAATCAATAAAATTAAAAGTCGCAAATCGATATTCCACAAATCTCTCACAATTTTTAAGATACAGTCATCAAATTTGGTTGGTGTGTTGTTGGCGGTATCCTTCAAAGATCGGCATATGCCACGCCCACCTCCGCTACTCCCAGTCCCCCGCTCATAGAAATCGGAAATGAAAAATATCAATATTTGTGAGAGTATAAATAAATAAACCGCATATACTCCACGATTTTGGAGATAGAGCCCTATAGCTTGCTGGTAACCTCCTTCAAATATCGACATATACATTTCCAGACCATGCTTAGCAGGGGTTTGCTGTTAACACAAGATGTCCATGATTTCAACAGATATTATTCTATCTTACAAGCGATTCGCAGTCAAGCAATATACATATAACTACATATAGCCGATATTTTTTGCACTTTCCAATACATTTACAAATTGCCGAACGAGACGCTATATGCCATTGAGTATCGAAGGTTGAATACCGAAGGACAACCATAAACCTTTACACTTTAATCTTGAAATATATGTTTGTCGTTGCATATTTTATTAACAGCATTTTAAAGCCGAAACTGTTAGACTCTTTTCACTTAGAATAACTTTGAATTTGTACTGGATGAAAAATATGCTTATTTTGTAAAAAAAACAGTATAATTTGAAATGTATTTAAATTGTGAACTCAAATATTGTGTGCCTTTAAATATATGTATCAAATTTGTATTATTCCAAAAGAAAGTTAAAAAGGCACCGATATATATTAGATAATTGCGACTTTTCTGATTTCCACGTTTACCTCAGAAACGAAGAAAGTTTTTGGCAAAATGACATAAGCATGATCTGCGCTAGGACCATTCAGAAAAACTCGCCTGGATTTATAAAACAGCTATACTTTTCAAAAAGTGTATTTTAAAACGGAAAATTGTGTCTTTCTTAAAAGCAGCGCTTACCTTTTGTTAATTCCATGGTAACTTCTAAAATTTGGTAACAAATATGTTTAATTTTAAGGGTGTTCTTTTGTAACTGTGTACACATAATTTAAATTATTAAATTTTATTATAATTATGCCTCAAAAATCTCTAATATTAAAATAATTAATTTTATAGAAATTATTTATATTAACTGAAAGAATTAATATTATTTAAATTATGCAAATATTTTTATATGTGTACATCTATTTTTTTATCGTAGATAATTTTATCCCGTTTTTTTACCTTATTGTTTCTTATTGTGGAATATTTTCTTTGTCAACAGGATAGAATCTCACAAGAGACTTATTTATATACTTTTCAGACCGGAGTTTAACTACTCAAATCTCCGTTTAGTTATTAATTTAAGCATCAATGAATTTATATACTTATCTGTTGCCGATAATGTTTTTGCAAAAATGTTAGGAGCTAGGTGTTAATAACACCCGTTGCTGGTAAATTTAGTTCGGCAATCTTGGTAAACAAAGAGGCTTTTCAATAGTATCACAAAAATAGTTTGAAAACTTCAAAACAAGTTTGCACCTTTAGAAATAAAACAGAAATAGTAGACCTATGCTTAAAGATTTCCGTCAAAATATTACAAAAATTACCAACCATGTGGGATCCGGTCAGTATAATTTTATTTTTTGTTTTATTTATTTAGTGAAGGTCATTTTTCATCAAAGTATGTCGACTAGCAGAAGAAATGCAATCTTGCCTTTGGAATTGAGCTTTGTGAGTGTATTTAATAATTGTTTACAAAGAGCTTTAAAAATGTGATTACAGCCAATTGGACGAGCATTTATTATTCTCATATTCAAGATTGACCCCATATTGTGCACTCTGTGGGGTGGATTTAACGACCAAAAGGGAAACACGTTTCCAATGAAATTTCACATAGACCTCTTAAATAAACCTAATTTCTACCCTACAAATCTCCTCAACGCAATCAGCAATCTCTAGAAATTGTAGGCATTTTAGAATCGATACATAATGAACTTTTGCGTAGATTGAAAAAAGTGATATCAATATATATATAAATATATATATATATATATATATATATATATATATATATTTTTTTTTTCATTACTAATATATCTCCGGTAAACCTTTGAATGTGATTAACTGTGGTACAATTACATTACTCCAAAGGCTCAGAGATTTGCGTATCTTATCTTTATTTATGTCTTATTATTTTATCCCTTTTCCTTTTCTTAACGTTTTTTCTTTTTAATTACAGTATTTATTTACTTACAGTTATTATTGGTCTGATTTTGATTATTTAGAGTTTTCCCAATTCTTGCAATAAATATTAGACTATTTACATTTTAATACTCCCAGATTTATCTATCATATGCTTTAACATACCTTTTTAAATTATATATTTTTAATTTAATCTCTTTCTTTAGTTTTATATAATTAAATATGCATTTCATATCATTTAATGCGATATTTTAATTTCAATTTAATTTAACATTTTTATTCACTACAGCCTTTCGTATTTCCTTTTACTACATCGATAGTTCATTTCTAAAGATGAATTGCGGTTTCAATTATTTGTTTTTAATCTCTGTAATTAAGCCAATAGTTATCTAAATGGATAGAAGAGAATGTTGCCGAAAATGTCAATTTCATTTTTAAAATTTTTCAATATAAATGTATTAAAATTCGTAATTACTGATTTACCCCAATGAGATCAAAATGTGTAAGATATATTTTCTGAGAAAAATTTAAATCAAATTGTAGTTTGAACGATAATAATGATGTAAATGATTGTATTAAACATCTCTCCATCCCATAATTGAACGAGCTTTACGTTTAACTGTTATTAACCTTATTACCTTATTTTATGTATAATTTTAAATTGTTTAGTTTACTTATGGTATGTACGTTAAGGGAAGGGTTTAAAAAGACTTTAAACATTAAAATATCCAAACATTCAGAAATAGCAAAATGAATGATTTCTGGTAAGCAAAGCATTTACGAGTATATTTTACAAACATCTTAGCCACACTCACGGACTCAGCGGCTAAAAAATATATTCGTGTTGAATTTGTACCAGAGTTTCTATAAATTGAAGATTTAATACCAAATGCAATTAAATTTCATTGCTTTGTGTTTCAAGCTGCTAGTTACTTTTTGGCAAGATGGGGCTTAGGACCTGTCAGATAACAAAACATATCGCTTAATTGCCATAGGTGAAATTTATTTAATAATTCTGATATGCTGTATTAAACAGCATATTCGAAATATACAAATGGTGCAGCTAAATTTATATATTTAATATATATATTTATGTATATGACAGAGTGTTAAGTGTATATTTTATTTAAGATACTTCACTTCTTTTTTTATCAATGACATTACAAAAATACTGTCAACCCAGACCCATCAAAAATTTCTACACGACTTCGAGTTGGTACTTTTGAAGAGTGAAGAGTGCGTGAACGCATTGTTGCGTTGTGTGAAAATACAAGCTTAGCAAGCAATTCTATTGTTCGACCGTGAGGGGAAATTTACCAATTTAAGAATGCATTTAACATTCCTAAACTAATTCCAGATATGCGACCTCAAGCAGAATGGGGGTTGAAACACACACTCACTTTCCATTGGTCAACACACGCCGAAGAGTGACGCAGCAAAGAATATTGTAATAGCTATGTCTTTCCCTTTCGTTCGCATTGGTCTGCCCCTTGCGTTCTAAAGTGTGACTGAGACAAGTATGCACAAAAAGTGGGCTGGCATTATTTTGAACGGTCCAAAAGCCAGTTAGCTGTGAATGAAATTCCAGCCCAGCGTTGTTTTCGCCGATCTCTTATTGGTTGGTATCGTTGAAATGAATAGGCAATATTTTGATGTTTGTTTTGTTCAACGAAGTGTGTAGCCAGTACCAACAGTACACAGTTATCGTTAATAGGAAAAACTTATTCGAGGGCTATCCAGAAGCCATCTGAGGAGTACTCGTCAGTACTGTTCAGACCTCTTATTTCATTTGACGGAATCGTGTCGAGTGGATATTCATAATAAATTCACTGACGTGGGCTTATATGTCTTTAAATTTACATACTATACATATATTGTGCAGCAGAAAACAAAAATTGTGTGTTACATATTCTAGTGCTTTATCAAAATAAAATAATGGCCCTAAAATATTGCTTACAGCTTAGCCAATGCTGGTGCTAAGATAACTTAATGCCAAAAAGCTTCACATTAGTTTAATCATTGCAAATTATAATCAAGTGACAAACAAAAGAAACCAATTGTTTAAAAAGTGCACCAAAAATGAGTCAAGTAAGAATTATTACGAAAACATTACCAAATATCAGTTGACAATGGATAACGCAAAGTTTTATTAGTTTGTATTATTTACGCTTGCAATGTTAATTCAATCTAATGTCCAAGAAGTGATCAATTACAATTACACACATTTGGCTAAAGCACATTACATTCGTGTAATTAAATAGTATGAAATATGATGTAAGCAACGCATTACGCTCGACTTGGAGATACCCTGTACTATGCTGTATTCTACCTGTTAAATGCATTCGGACAACTTTAGGAGTCAAAAACTGCTGGGTATAAATTTATTCATTTTTGTTTTGTGTATTATGTTTACAACATTTATTATAATTTATAACCAAATTGGAATATCAACAGAATTTTTATGAGAAATAGAGCACACCACAAACCTGAAGTTAAGCGTAATGCAGATCTCAGATTTCGTATACTTTCCGGTAGATTTTTCATGCTCAAATATAACACAGAATCAAGCATAGAGTTAACAACCCCAACATAAATGCAAAAACTTAAAAAATTAAAAAACAAAATGAAAGCGATGCAAGTTAATCGAATAAGTTATTATTATATGATATCTAATTTCTTAACTAGAGCTGACAGTTGTGCACTATTGTATGGAAAAAACCTAATTTGACAGAAAACTGTGCGATTTCATTCAATTTGTTTTTGATAACGACTCAAATTCAATTTTTTATTTTTTATAAGTCCTTCAATATACTGTAAAATGGTCAAAATAAACTGTCAAAGAAATAATTGAGTGACATAAGTCCTTTAAATAATCTTACCATAATTGTTGCCAAATTAATTCGGGACTGTAAGATAAGTTGGTCAAGACCTAGACATGATTGTAAGGGTTGAGCATCCCTAGTGCCATAATTAATAGCCCTCCTTCATCTACTTGTTAACATTATTTTTTTTTGGTTTTGCGGAGTTATTTCTTTCTTGTGCAATACAGTTTCTTTTTGATACAACCTGTATAATTGTGCAGATTCGACTTGTGGCTTTTACTTTTTAGGCAAATACAAAACCCAATGTTCTTTGCGAATTGCAACTTCAGTTTTCACGTAGGCTGCCAATTTTTTGTTTTTGGTGCAAGTGGAACCGCTGAATGGAAGCTATTCTAATGCAGTGGCTTGCATTCTTAATTGTATATTATCAATTATAATATTATTTGTGCATAAATATATTAAAGTTAATACACATAAATAAAATAATTTCGAGATTAAACTGTGCAAATTAATGTCGAAATAATTACATTTTGGTGCTAATCCACACTTAAGCGTATGCGAAGAAAAATCTCGTTTGTGTATCAACTTTCAGACAATCGAAAAAAAAAATAATGATTTATCCACAATTGTCCAATAAATTTGAGTTGAATATGAAAATATTTTCGCCAACATTGAATTGAACTTTGGCGACACATTCTATAACGGTTACGCAGCAAAATGCGGACTTGTGCGATGCGTAACCGTTTGATCGCTAAACCAAGATGACAAATGTTGCAGTCACTGCAGCAGTCGGGGCTCGGCAGAAGCAAGATGTTCTTGCCTCGCTTCTGTTCCTAAGCAGAGTGCAAAAGTGTCGCTGTCTCTTTTCGTTGTATGTCATTTGCCATGAGTTGACACGAGCAAAACGAAGGCAATGAACAAAATACAATGTGCGCTGTTGTTTTGCAAATGTTTCTGTCCCTTTTCGTTGCCTGCCTTTTCCTATGCTGCACTGCACCGAAGTTGAACTATGCACTCTTCTGCTGCTGTTGCTGTTGTTGTTGCGTTGTGTGTTGTGTCTTTGATTTGCTTTTTTATGGCCCAGCCGATCGAGCGACGTTGAACTAAATAACTGTAATAACAGTTCGTAGCCACAATTGCAGTCTGGTTCTCGTTAAGGTATGCGTTGGGAGTGTGTTTGTTTTGGCTTCTTTGTCTGCCTTTGGCTAGCTTAATTTTTAATGATGGGACTATGTGCAAGGCTTTGTAGCTGATCCTCCCGAAAAATAATTCGACTTAATGGTTTAGCCTTCTTATGCCGGGCAAGTAAATCAAAGATTGATCGGTCCACGTAGCAGTGGAATCTACCTAACATTATTCATTAGTCCCGGCGGAACAGTCAATAGCCAATAGCCGAAAATTGTACAGGTGAATAAATGATCAAAAAGTACTCTAAAAATTATAAGGCTTTTGGCAATGGAGAAACTCGACTAGGAAATACTCTGAACCAAAGATAAGAATTACCAAGATTTAATTATTATTATTGAATAAAATATTGTTATTCTTATTTTGATGTATTTATTATTAATAATGTGGAATAGTGTTCTGCGAATTAATTATATCTAATTTAATCCCTTTTGAGCATAGGGCTCCCAGAACAGCCCAATTTCTTGTATAATTGTAAGAAAGAAAATGTTTTTTTTTATATTTGTTCAAACACAAATAAATAAACCGCATCAGTTTTATGGATTTTACTTTGATTTTTATGCTTAGTCAATATTTTTGTGATTACATTAGATGCAGATTACAAAACCATAGGTTAAGTTAAAATTACAATAGATTTGTTCACGGAATTAATTATCAATATAAATTTATTTAAATCAGAATTCCAAAGTTGTTGTGCAATTATAGGAAAAAACAGCAAATTTTGTCTGTCCAACTTTTTTTTATTGATTTTAGTAGTAAACAAATTGTTTAGTGCAAAAGAAGAGCTTTCGCGATTTGGCGTTAGCAATAAATAAGCAATGAAATAAAATAAAAAATAAAAATAAGCGAATTGCCATATAATATTAATACAGGATTCATTTTAAACTGAAATTAAAAGTTAAGCTTTTCATTGATAAATGTCACTTGTAAATATTTGCATTGGGTTTTCTCAACATTTAGCACTCGGCATATTTTTCCATCACGTTTGTAATTATTAGTTCAGTTTACATTATAAACTGATGAACAGCTTTCTCAGCCACACCCAAGATTCAATTTCCTTGCAGATCGGAGTCAACCTGCCAACATAAAATTTCACTTTAGATTTTAAAAACCGACGGACTGTTTCTATGAAACTTTGTATACCAGCACAACATACACGATAAAGTACATTTAAACAGTTGAAAATCAAAATAATAATAATAATAATAAAATAAATTTTGTTTCAAATTTTTTCCTATTTAATTCTTGTTCATGGAAGAATTTTATAATAATTAAAAATAAGCAAATATAGTAATGACAAAACGTATTTAAAAGGTCCAGGAGTAGAAATATCACATCTGCAACATTTCATGCCAAGTTTCACAAAATAACAACTGAGATTTGTTACTAAAATTTAGACATTTTAAAAATATATTTAACAAAAACCAATTTGATTTTAAAATTTATACAATTTTAGTATAAGTTAGTAAAATCCGATTGCTTATATTTAAAATATTGGTCCCGGCTGACCTTTCTTTGGAAATGCTGTCCAAATCAGACAGCAGCAGGCAAGCATTTTGAGGGTGCACTCACATTCGTACACACACACACACACACACATGCACATGCATACTCACGCACACGCACACGCACACGCACATATACATAATGCGTGCTCAATTTGAATATTGTGAATTGTATTGCTTTTGTGTTGTATTCATGCGCTGTTTGCTCAACTTGAAGTTTTTCCAGAGAGCGTAACTCAAGTGGGCTACAAGCCAGCCCGCAGGTCTGGGGCTTAAATCATGGTTGGCACGATTTGAAAATGATTGGCCGCAATTCTTAACATTTGGGTCGTTTTGGATATCATTCGTTTTTCCTTTTTTAAAGATTACGTTTTTATACCTGATTTACATTTAAAATATATATATATATATATATATATATATATAATATACAGATCAAATTTATTTTTATTAATTTATTTTTTTATTAATTTAGCTAAAACAGAAAATTGAAATTTTATTTAAGATTAGAAAAATTATAGCAAAATTTAAAAATAAAAATAATTAAAATTTAGATACGTCACATTTTGAAAAAATATGTCAGTTTGCTTCTAAGTAATGTTCTCGGCCGTGCAATGCATTCTGAGGCACAGTTTAACACTAAATATATAAGAAAACAATGAAATTAAAAATATTAAAAAAAAAGTGTTATCATAATAGATCCGATTTTGCAAACATCGGAACGCAATGACGAAAAAGGTTAAGAAAATAGCAAAAACTCGCAATAAAAGTTGTAGATTCTTTGGTAGAAAATTTTGGAGAACATAAATGCAACATTTTTTTCTGTATTGTGCTATTTATCTGTCCATAGATTTAAAACTTAGTTCTTTTTTTTAATTGAGCATTCTTTATTTTGTTCTTTGCCCCATAATTATAAGGTTGTTTTTTATTTATTTTTGGTTTGTTATGAATTGTACAATTTCCGTCGGTAGCTTAAGCTACTTGGCTGCCCCGCAGATGAATCTATTCCACCTGACTTCTGCTGTTATTTAACTGGTATTAGAGTATTATATAGTTCATTTCTTCCGATTGCAACATTTTAGATTATGTGCAACAATTAAAAGTTGCTTTTTTTTCTCTAATATTTCTAAATAGACTAGTGGATATATGGTTGACACTTTTACAAAAATGTTTGAAATTTGAAGTTTCGCTTTAACCTATAACAGTTAATCGACGTTCATTTGATGGATCTAAATTAAGTGAAAAATCAGCACTATGCATTTATATGAAAACAAATGCATAGATGCGTATGGACACAAAAGATATCTCTATCAAACTTACCATTGGAAAAATTTAATTAAATCGGAGTAACACATGTTGTAGCTTTCATAGCAGAAATCGGCCAAAAACTGGTGTTTACATAAACAACATTTTTTTTTAGAGCTCTTGGACTTTATCATTATAATAATAACATTTATGGATCGGCTCAGATTCCAAAACAATTTATTTGTTGAAATACTTATGAATACGTATTTTATTCGAAATATACTGTTAAAAATAAACGGCAACATTCCTTGTTTATATATAAGCATTAACTTAGTTTTCGGATGTTTTGAACATTTTGAGTCACTAAATAAATGTTATAAAATATAAAAATAGAACAAATTTCTAGTGAAAATGCCGAGAACATGAATTGCAACTTTTCAACTTGTTGAGAGCCACAAATTACTTTTGTAGCCATCCAATGTGGGAGTCAAATTGCCGTCAGACAGGATTTTGAGGTATTCTTTTACAACAAGGGTTTTGTGCAACTAGCCTTTGAGGATAGTGCAAGGCTTCCTTTTGATGATGCCGTTATGAAACACGCGCGAGTTAAATAAATAAAAAGCTGCATCAATTTTTTGAATAGTGAAAAGCTTTCAGAAAAGTAACGCCGGAGATAATGGCTGCCGGAAAATAGCCAAAAACAAATAATTATTGTCTAACTGTAACTTCATAATAAATTATATTTTCATTAAAATGTGCTACGAAAGTGAAACCGAAACCGATCCAGAGTCCGTGGTAATAGAAAGCGATTTAAAAAGTAATTTTGTTTATACCCCAAAAAATTGTTATCTTATGAAATATAATTGGATTAGACCACGACTATGGGGTGCCCTGTATAGTGCGAAGTTTACAATAGCCAGAATGCATAATTTAAAATATATTTCATTCGTCATTATTCGTTGCTTTCAGCCGTCATAAATACTTGCGATGAGTATTTTAATATCATTGGTGAAGGCGTAAAAGTAAAAGGCAATATTTTAATTTACTTGAGTGTCTAACCGGTGATCACTTAGAGCGCACTTGAAAACCCCATGCATTTTGCATTGCGCATAATCTGAATCTTCAACATATACATAGCGATTTTGTGTGTATATTTTTGCTTAGGCCTAGCTTAAAAACATAGTTGATATATTGATTTGTAATTAGATGAGAGGTTGTCAAACATATTTTTGAAGCTTATTCTGATTTATTCAGCGAAATTAGTGTACATGAATAGCAGAGAACGTAACTTTTTTTAGGTGCTTCAAAATTAAATTAATGTTCTAGTAAAGTGTGGCATATCAATAAGAATAGTTGCATCGACTTGTGATGCGACTGCCTCAAACACTGGTATCGAAAGAGTCTAGAGCTATTTTGGAAGTGGTTCTGTCTCGAAAACTAATCATTACCTCTAATCTAATTAAAAATTAGTAAAAAGGATATAATGAAGCTGTACTAATGTATGTCGATATCGCCCTGTCCGTCCGTCCTTATGGACACTCGGATCAGAGCATTTTTTTAGACAATGTCTGTTCAATTTGAAAATTGTGAACTGAATTACATTTGAAGGCTTCTACGTTTTAGATTTATAATAGGTAACGTCTTGGTTTCAAGGTATCTCACGGTCAAACTCTATCTTGGATGTCGTCACCCCATTTATAAGATTTAACTTAAAAGTGCAGTTGTAGAGAAAAACTTCGATACGAAGTTTTCATTTTCTACAGAATTGCTAATATATGACTAAATATGAATTAAAATTAAAACACCAAAGTTTTTCATCTTTCGCGCAGTTGTTTCTACGGAAGCTATATAATATGGTAGGTTTTGAAAATCCTATTGTACACAAATTTTGCATTTATTATTGTATATATACATATACATTGTCATAATTTCAAAATTGTTCTCTTTCATGAAATGACTTTTATAGAACTGGATAACTTTAAAAATAGATACTTTTTTTTTTGCTTTTACATTAATACGTGCTTGTTATACACTAAAGCTACTGACTGCTTAATTCAGAATTCAAATTTTGTTGGTCTTATTCAATAATTTAAAAATTGTTACTGTCATTTCTAAAATTAACACAATGACTTAATACAAGTATTTTTTACGCGACTGTATCGCTTGCTGGAGATTGAAAAGATTGAAATTCACTTTTTCTCATAAATATAAAATGTAGTATCTAATTTCCAGTGCCGAATTTCAAGCTATTTTAAAACTTACATTATTTACCTATAGTTATGGTTAATGAAATAAATCTGATTTCAATAAGCTATTTATAGGTTTGAAAATAAATCTTTAGAAATAAGCAAGTTCAACAACAACCTAAACCTAAAAAAAGGGGTACAATAAAGTTGTGCAAAGTATGAAGCAGGCAGAACAAATGATCTCTGACCTTAAAAGTATTTAAAGACTTCAAATTGATCGATAATTTAAAGAATTTTCCAAATATCGATAAAAAATCGATTACTGATAATAATAATACAGTTTTAAAGATGTTTAAAAATATATACTTTGACCTTTGCTTGATCGGCAATATTGGTTGAAATCGTATATTCATATTTACCAAATTATGCAGCAGCAAACGCTAAAATTGTTAGTCTCTCGACTAAACATTCCGACTTACCTCTGACGTGTTTTTGGATTCATCAATTGAACATCGATCAATGCTGAATTCCGCAAATTCCACGACATTATTTATTATATTATATTTATTAAAGTAGACGAAATAGACGAACTTATCTCGATTTTTAATAATATAAAAAATTGCATATAAACGAAATGCTTATCACAAAACATGTTTAATTATTTCAATTAATGTTATAATTCACCGAAAATACTTTGAAATATTTGATTCTCGATCGTAACAGCTGGATATATCCGTTGTACGCAGATGCTGCTTATTAAATGATTCTTATTAAAATTTTCGAAATGCATCAGTAAAATTTTAAGAAACCTGTTTTTACATCATTTGTCATTTTTCTAGTAAACTTATCTTGATCTGACCCAGTTGTGAGATAAACTTCAAAAAATGCAAAATTTAGTATTTGGTATTTTACGCTCAAATTATTACCTTTATTATTAAAATTAAAAATCTTCCATGATAATGGGATTAAGTCGAGTTAATTTCCGATCGAAAGGAATTGACTTAACTAGTATATAATACAAATGTTGGTGATTCAATGGGTGTTCGTGTGTGGAGAAAAAATTGAAGAATTGGAGATGATCGGATATTGGAGCCATTTTGCCAAAATGTTTCTCGATTATACTGAGTTTTTATAGTAAAGAATTTTAAACTAAACTAGTTTTAATTGAAATAAGCTGTTATATATAGGAGTAATTATGTTGTAAATTTGAAGTCTTTAGCGCTTACTGACTCTGCGATTCTCTTGTTCATATCGACTTGGCTGATGACGATCAAGAATATATGTACATAAGTTCATGTGTACATTCTTGATCATCAACTGAGACTGTTTCGTACACTTTATTTTACCCATTACATTTTTTCCTCATTTTTAGTACCGTGTCCGATCGACATATAAGTAATATTTATATCGATCTTTTGATAACGTCACCAGCAATTTGCCATTCAATTGGGAGTCTAGACTTAGAATTTTTACGACTTGATTTATCAGCCGTCTAATGCCAATATCACCAGATACATTGTCAAATGTGGAAGTAGACGAAAATATATTCCAAGTTTCAAGCTGCAAGAGTTTCGAATAAAGCTATGTTCATACAGAAGGACGGACTGCAGAAATGCAATATACTTTGTTACCGCCGGTATTAAAATATAAAAGAGTTATTTTCTCTTACCAGGAGTCTTTAATGCTCACTTTGAGTAGAATTTTATTTTATTTCTGATAGATAGTATTATTTAATATATTCAAGATGATATGTCTGACCTTATAAAATATATACATAGAAACCAAAGCCGTCTCTCCGACTATGTGTCTGGCTGTCTATCAACTTTTTATTTTTCGGCATTGTATATTAATGTTTGCTATTTACGTCATTTTGCTGAGGGCCACTTAATAATAAAACTGACTTACAAGCAATCAGTCGAGCTTAGAGCTTTTGCATAAAAAACCTTTTTTTAAGATGTTATGGCAAAGCTCGCCAGACACCCGTTTTCTAATACTACTACTACCATATTCTACTATAGGAAATATCCGTCGGTGCTAAAGATAAAATTGATTATGATCTTTTTTATATAAAGTGTGTATAGTCTTCGGTGTACCGAAGAAAGTTAGTCTGTCTCGTTTCTAAGAACAAAATGATTTAACAAAAATGTATTTCTTTATAATTATAGATTCATTAAATTTGAGTTAACGCTTAGATTAAAGATTTTCGTATGTCAGCGTCAAATTTAATTGATCCATCACTTAATGAACGGCGATGCTTTCGAGCACTACCAGACGAACAGGAGACTAATTTGGGTAATGAAGCGGACTTGGTTATGAGTTTATCTCAAAAGGACTTACTTATACCAACAGCGGGTTCTCAGCAGCACCAATTGGATCCACTCTCAAAACATAATATAAACGATATATCGACACAGAACACGGTTACCGCTGCAGCCGCTGTCGCGGTTGCACATCACCACCATAGTCTGTCTAGTATTCAGCATCTGCAAAACCTGCACAGCCAACATCAAAACACTTTATTCAACAACAATCACTCAACACCGTTCAGTGTGACCGATATTCTAAGTCCAATCGAGGAGTCATACCGCAAACTGGAAATAAACGGCAACCCGCCGTCTCCGTTTCGGTAAGTTTAAGATTTTAAGTCAATTCTCTTAACAAATATTTGTATACTTAATGTTCTATATATTCCACTCATTGATCAAGTTTTTCTATGATAGAGCTTAAAATATTTCTTAAGCAATTATAATCAATTATCATGTCAGAATATCAGAATGTCTAAATACCAATTCAAAGTTCTTCACCCAGAGGTTGTTTATTTTTTATTTTAAAAAAAATTTTTTTTTATAAAATGAAAAAAAGTTAATTTTATTTTAAATAAAAATTGAGATCCCAAATAAAATTACACAAATTAGTCAAATTAATAAAATAATGGATTTAATAATTTAAATTACTTTAATGAAATATAAAGGCGATATTGAAACAAGTAAAAGTACTTTAAATAAGGAAACTCGACCAGGAGATACCCTAAGCTGAGTTGTGAAAGATAATAGTTCGATTTAACAACAGGCTCTATTTTTATTGCCAAGCTTTCTTCATAAAAGGCTTTGCTCACTTCAATGTATGCATGTATTTGTGCAAATGGTGTTACAATACTTATTATGGCTGACGCTGATACAGAAGAGTTACAAAGAACATAATATGCAGTTCATGCTTTTAATGAGAAACCAAACACAAAACCAAACTAATGAAAAAACGTTGACATGCCAAAAACTCGAAAAGACAACATTTTTGAGCGCCCACTTAAAACTAAATGGCAGACTCATGTTAAACCATTTATTCTTAATAATAAGAGCAATATTATTAAGTAAAAGTAACATAATTATGCAACTATTTCTTAATAAAGACTGAAAATGTGTGTGTGTTTTTTTAAGAACACTTATATACATATGTATATGCATATCAATGCATACATACTTATGTATTCATACAGACATTTTAGCAGCCATCGCTTAAGGAATTATCGTACTGCTTGCTTCATATCAAAGATATCAAAAACTGTAAAGAAACTACTTTAAACTATTAGAGATATTACTTTAAAGTCTTTGCTGATATGTTGGAAAACAAAATGTTAAAAATTGTTAATTTTAGGACAATCATAAATCGGTTGATATTGATATTCGAGAAAGAAATATGAGACTAGATGAGATAAACTTGATATGATTATGGAACGCAAAATTCCATTCCAAATGAGATTTAGGCGTCCATTCAGACGAATAGACAGATCGGATATATTGACTCAACTTATAATACCGATTAGGTCAAATATGCTTCCTGCTCTCTTTTACAAACTTACAAACTTCACAAACTGTTGTACATAGTCCTTATAGCCTTTTCACCCATTTTGTGCTGTGTAAGTAACAACGTATTTAAAAAAAGAGGTAAGACCTGTTTTGAATTTATTGATCTTAAAGGCTTCCAGGAAAACTTTGAGCTTGCAAATTAGCTTTTAGTATGGATTTCACACGTAAAATATATGCCAGGCTCTCAAGAACCTGACTAAATTCGTTTGCTTATACTGGTAATGGTTTCATTGACTTTCCCGGATAGTTGAAAAAATGTTTTTAATATCCCCAAATTTTACTATTATTATTCTGTGCATTTTTAATTTTACATTTTAATTCAATCATTCAGTTTTAATCTAAACCATTCAATTCATTAATTGAATTATATATTCTATATATTCTATATATTATAGATTATATATCCTTATTCGCATTCATATTCTTATTTATCAACAACATTTGTGCAATGAAATTGATTCAGGAAAATGTTTAAGAAAATGGAAAATATATTTTAATAGAAGAGGGTTAGAGTATTTATATTTACTAAGGTGAATGCTATAAAACACCAGCCCTGAGTAAACAACATCTACTATCCAAGCTCTCTCGACAGGAGTATTCTTGTTGATATTGACTCTTGTGCTTAGGACGAAAAATTATATTTGAAAGTTTAGTGTTTGCTTAGGGTGTACATTTTGGTTGCGTTGTTGTATCAAATTGTAATTTTCTTGGAAGTATTAAATTAATTTATTGATTTTACTCATTTCAGATCCAATTCAAGTGGTAGTAGTATTAATTCTCCTGGAACAATAACCACATCAACCATGGCGAACCCCTATGCCATGGGATCTCTGTATCATAGTCCAGGAGTGCAAAGCTACTGCGGACCTACAGATAATCTCTCATTAGCGGACACTATACAGATATGAGAGGATCAGCTTCGTGGTATGGATCAACTGCAAATGATCCCAGATTTGCAAGTACGTAATTAAAATTAAACAATATAGACGAAGTATTTCAAACATGAATATGCACAGCTTAATATTTAATTCGATGCACTTTTCATTGAAATTAATAAGTGCGGTTTTTTAAGCATATTTAAATTGGCCAGTTTCTTGAAGATATATTGAAAAAGTTTTTAGTACCAGAATCAGTTTTCGACAGACAATCATTCTGTGACAAAATAAATATTTATTTATCGGATGAATTTAATTAACATTTGCCTAAATCAATTTATAGCAGAGGAACTGAAAAGTTAATCAGTGTGGTTAAGTAAAGCTAACTTCGAATGATGACAACCAAGTATGGCATCAAATTTGAAATTTAAATTATATATTTAGATGTATAATATTTTGTTTGTTTGATCGCTTGTTCCTTTATTTATAGTTGATTTCAGTACGCGTATATTCTAACAGCGTTAGTCATTCTTTTAGGGCTACAGTTTTTAAGCTACTCTTTAAAATATATTTCTTGTCCTAAACTGCAGACTAAATCATATAAAAAAAATATGAGGTAATACGTTGGCTATACACAACTATACTGCTTGAGATGATCTTTGTCTTTTATTATTGAAGGGAAAATTATAAGCGAGCACAAAAAAGCATTAATATTGTAAGGTTGGTTAATGGTAATAAGAATAAAATAAATAATTAAGTTAGTTAAAGGGACACATTTTTGAACGCAACAGCCAAATAAATTTAGTCGAGTATATTGATTTCAAATTTATATATAATGCGTCAATTGTTAGAAGACTATCTTTTGTTTTGTTTTCTATGACATACCGACGCAAGTAACCCATTATCAAATTCATATTGTACTTCTTGGAGTTTGGCAAATATTCTCAACAGCGAACTTATATTATTCAACAACTGAGTTCTTACTTTTATTTCAAGAAGTTTTTAAATTACTTCATTGAACTTAATCGTCAATCAACTGATGTTTTACGTTGACCACCAAAATATAAAAATACTTAAATTTCTAACGTAGGCCAAGAAATATCAGTTATATAAATATATATATATATATATAAAGTCCTCTAGCTCTTCGTAAGGTCAAGCATTATTTACTTTTCGTGTGACTTACATTTGCATAAATTTTGAATTAATTTGTGATTTCTTTTTGGAGTACTGGAGCGGAGCATCTGTGTATGTTACATCTTTTATTGCGCTTCACAATTTCGTATTTTACAGTGTCCAGGTGTGTATGTACATATGTGCATACATTTGTATATAGTTTAGAAACGTCATAAGTGCTCAAAAATAAATATCATCTTTTCATTTCTAAAATAAACAATGACAACGAAATAATTTAAAATCAATTATTCTCACGCATACCTTTTCCATATTTAGAAAAATATAGCATGAAAGAGAGCCTACATTGATTGCGTGACTCAGCGCAAAAATCATTTACGAATATCTTTACTTAAAAGTAAAGCAAACAGTTTCAAGTGCTTAGCGTGAACTTTAGTTTTCTGTTTATACTTCAATGTGTCCACAAAAATTTCCTTAATACAAATTTATTTACATACCTTCGTATATTCATATGCATGTATGTATGTGAATATGTATGTAGAAATGTTACCGTCGTTACCGATGTTGTACACTAAATGAAATTTAACATAAAAGAACAATTATCTTCAAGCTGACGAAGATCAAATGCCCTGCAGAGAAGTTGCACGTTGCAATAGAATAATATATTTTTATATATCAACTTAATATCAGGATGTTTTGATAATAATAATTGATTTTTTTTTTTTCTTTTTAACACTTGTATAATTTTATCGGGAAGCCAAACCCGCAAAGTACATATTTTTTCTAGATAACCATCACTTTCCGATCTGATATAGCCGTGTCCGTCTGTCCACCTGGAATAGATCCGTCTTCTTTCTACAGGCAGTAAATATGTTTAAGACGAACAGATTGGACTTCTATACATGCCATAAGTACAATCGATGGAAAGATTTACTCTAAGTTGTGGAATCGAAATAGGCGTTGACACACACTAGCAGATACAAAATAACTACACAAATATACTCAAATTGAGTAATTATTGAAAAAAAAATATAATAATAAAATATTAACTTTAATTGCGCACTACATGTTAAATGTATAATAAGACTTAGACTTCGGTCCGCAAGGGTATTTAATCTTCGGCGTGCCTCAGATGCATGCTCTAACTGGTTTTCTGTTAAAAAGTGTAGATGTGGGGGAGACTATCAGACGTGGCAGTAACAAAGGAACAACCAGCGTCTAGTACAATTAGAGAAATGCTGATGGCATGGCAGTCTGGGGCATCACCTATTAAACAGCATCACCCCAAGCAGACAGTGGCAAAACGCGCAACAGATTTATTCAATGATAATACTGTGTCGCATTTTCAACAAGTTTTGAAGCGTTTTCAAAGAAGAACTAGATATGCTCGTCGGTATCATTATTTCCATTGCAGATTGTGTTAGTTCATCCTTTACTCAGTTTTTTCTTACGTATATTTTATATATATATATTAATAAAATATTGAAAAAATGAACATAGAACAATTTTATGCGCAAACTGTTTACCCCGACTTAAATGAAACCATATGGAACCAGTATGGCTATGAATGGAATGGTTAACCGAAGGTCCATTGTATAATAAAATTAAATTTAATATATCTAAATTTTTCCTCTTAGTTAAGCCAATAGTTGCCTATTTGTTTCTGATATATTGGAAAACAGATACAGTGCTCGCTGATAGTTACATAATACGATTGTATTTAAGGTTTTTTTTATCAAGATTTCTTAGAAAGGGAGGTGTCTCACTTTGCGCAGGCCGACGGGCAGAGAGACTTACCGATCGTGGAAGGCAGACGACAAAATCTAATCAGGACGAAAGCTATGTCAATCGAGCCAAGTGTGAATATTCTTGATCTCGTATATAACTTTCCAATAAATCACCAGCTCCGTGGATAAAATTGATAAGCAATTATTTCAAGGCACACGGACTTAGGTGCATCATAGAGATAATAAAAACTCGGGTGTTTTATACAAAAAACTTACTTAAGTCATAAAATATAAAATAAAATAGTTCATAGTGAGGTGAAAATGCATTTATTATTTTATTTTTGGGATAATAAATTTATCGCTTGTGTGAGGTGTCCTTCTGAGTTGAAATTAGTAAAAAAAAAGTTTTTCGCACAAGATCTCATCTCTCGAGCGATTGTTACATTATGATCTTTATGATATAGTGATGAGATGCGGCCAGCTTCGCCATATAGGTTTGTTTAGCTAATATACTGATCAATCTAAATAGTCATGCTTCTTACATATTGCCAATAAATATATGTTGCAACTATCAATTATCTAGAGTTTACTGCCAATATTCATTATGAAAAGAGTTTACAATAGCGTCGTGGTGATGTACATAAATATTTTGTGTCCTACACAAAACTAAAATTTAATTCAAAAAAATAAAAAGGTAAAGGTCGTTGTAGTTCAATTGTTTCCAATATTGTCTTTTTTTGTCTGTAAATCATATGTTTCTCAAATTGATCTTTTCAGATACACAGTTAAAAAAGTGCAGTACACACTTGCACACAAAATGTTTTAGAAAAAACATAGATAGCGTATAGGCGTAGTTATATACATAAGTACAAGAATATCAGCACAAGTCCAGCAATTTCATTGTTTCAGAGAGGATAACATGTAAGCCTATCTCCATAGCACTCACACGTCGTTGCTAAGCCATCTATATGACATAGTGGTCCGATTCGGTCAACTTTGATATATCTGTTGTCATTAGCAGAGTTTAGCGCATATAAAATTAAAAATATTCGGACAGACGGACATGGCTATATTGACTTGGCCAATGATTCTGATCAAGAACATTTGAGTTGAAAAAATGAAGACAAACTTAAAGTACCCTCTACAAAGGTATACAATTATATAACAAATATAGAGGTATATAGGATTTTTCTCTATATAAGATATATATCCTTAAATTTTGAAGTGAAAGTCACCTAACTTGGATCGTTGATTAATGGTATCATCTATCAAATGTCGAATAGAAATTTAAAGTCTCATTACCGGCGGACCAACAGAGACACCGCACCCATGAATATATATCTTATAATATTCACTTACATCAAGATCAGATGGTTGTAAAACGACAAATGTTGAAAAAAATGATGTTGCTTATTTGGACAACGCTGCTTGGGAAGTGTGTAGATATGAAATGGCTCACTTTATGTCAACTTTACTTTATTTCCTTTCAGTGGTATCTCAAACTTAGTCATAAAGCATCCTCAAACTCATCAAGAGTGTATATTTTTAATAAGGAGAGCTCTAGGGGAAGATACCGTATGCCTAAGACTTCACATAAGATAATTCGAACACGTACTAAATATTCAAACACAAACGTTTAAAAATTCGAATTTTAATTAGTGTTGCGAACGCCAAAAAAACCAAAAGATATATATGTATTTTATTTTGATTCAATTCTATTAATCATACATACATATATACATACATATATATATAATTTTTAAACTTTCAGTATCGCGCCTTATGAGCTCATCAGCTGGTGGATCGATGGGTCACATGGGCAATATGACTGGCTTGGCTGCATGTAGTGTAAGTGATGCGAAACCATTGCAGTTTCCTCTGGCACAAAGACGAAAGCGACGGGTTCTTTTTACGCAAGCTCAGGTGGGTGATATTTAAAATTTAAATGCAAGTTTTATTTCACTTATAAAGTTTAGCTTGACTTAAACCAAATAAAGCAATTGTATGCATCGTATTTATTGCATATTTGCTCCCATCAGCATAAGTCAATGTCTTGTAAAGTTTTTGAGAGTTTTCAAGCAGGTCCATTTTGACCCAAACCTCTTTGGAGACGAAGTCTTTTTCTATTCTGTGAAACGAATCCCAAGCCGAACCAGATAAACAAAATCGACGAAACGAAAGTCAAATAATGTTTTTATGATCAATAATTATCAATAGATTTTCAATATTCTCAAGTATTTATCCATGCATATGTTTGCCATTTTAAGCTGGAATATATATTTTTTATGTAAGCCCAAATAATAGAGGTATGACAAAACTGTATTTTCGTTGTTTGTAAAATGTACTATTAGGAAACTTCTACTTAACCCGTTACGTATAGAAAGTGCTATATAGGTATCCATAGAACATTATATATCGCTTTAAAACCCTAAGCTATTTCAAAATGGTTGAGGTAGGCTCTGAGTGGTTATCTAAGGGAGCTATATTCGAACAATCGGAAATATTTTTATTTTCAGAGTCAGTGGCTGCTCATCAGTCTGTATATATGTAAACGAGCATCTCAGATACCACAAGAGACTTAAAATTTAAGATAAAAGCTATCAAATGCCGGAGAAAGATCAAGTTAATTTAATTATGATATAAATCTAATTTCCATTTTGACCGGAAAAAAGCTCTGTTCCAGAGCAGCTTGGAAATAACCTAAGCGAAAAAAAATTGAGTCATTTGATGTCGACGTCAACCCCAGAGTGATGCATACCTTCGGGCATGGACATCCCACCCATTGCAATATACAGATGCTAAGTTTCATAGGTGGATTATATGAGCCCGAATAGGATCCCTTAATAAACCGAAGGATTTCCGTTATAAACATTAGAGTCCGAATGGCCTTCTGCCAGTGATTCACCGATTCGGATCATCTGACAGATCCAACCGGTCTTTTCAAAATCATATATCAAAAGTTAAGGCAGTATCATAAATAAAAATAAGTCAATATCTACTACTACTGGAAATTGGATTCTATAGAATTCGTCAGGAATGTTTACATGCCATTCACTCAATGAAAGATTATCTTTCTGGATGATAGCTACTCCGTCCTTTTGGAATATCCAGATCTTTTGTTATACTTCACGGAATAATTTACATGCTCTGTATTTGTATTGGAACTATCTTTCGTATAAAAACAAATATTCATCAGAATATATCGAGGTTTTAGCTAGATTTCTGACGCATGGCAACCAATATTTTTGGATGAGAAGGCTCATTATTTCTCGGTTATATTAGATTTGACGTGAGATGAATATAATCGTGAGCTTTTTTTAAAATTTAGTTAAGCTGTGTAAAATGTATTGTATTAGTAACGAAAAATCTAGTTTTAAAAGCATATTTTTTCTTAATTAAGATATGTTTATTAAGAAACTTACTTCCTGAATCTTACTCACAAAGCAAGCCGAATTTCTAAAATTAAGTGCGAATTTTTCTGAGTGTAGCACACTGCCTTTCAGAGCGGCTGCGGTGTGACCGCCCCGCATACTAGTTTGACTTTACTGTCTCCTTCATTATTACATGAATTAATTTTACGAAATGTTTTTCATATTTTTGTATTTTATGGATGTATTTTATGCGATACTTGCTGTTGCGATACACTGCTGAAATTCTCTAAAACCTATTAAGCAAATATGTAAGCGCAGAGACTCAAATCGGATATGTCCAATTAGGAGTGGATGTTATGGTTTAAGTTGACTTATATACAAGTCGACATATGTAAACAGACGTATTTGTGCAGCTGCAGCTGTTGCACGCACCTGCGTATTAAAATGGCTGCTGTGTTTGTGTCTATGACGTCAGCAGCAGTAATCATGGCTGCAAACCTGAATTGAATCGAAACAGCTTTTTTCTTACTCTGAACCGTAAGCCAACCAAAAAAAAACATTTAAAAAAACTAAAAAAATAAATAAGTACAATATTTTCTTTTGCGAACTTCTATATTATATACCTTTCAATATTGTAGACTCTAGCTGTAAAACTGTGTGAGATATGATATTTTGTCGAGATGGGGCGTGGCAGGGAATTCTTTTAGCCAATTTTCGTAGGAGGTTACAAACAATTTAGCTTCCTTTCTAATTTTGTAACCTTAGCTCTAAAATTGTAGAAGATAAAGAGTACAACGTAAATCAATCCGGGTGAGGAAACCACCAACTAATATTTAATGATAATTATAAAATGTATTTGGTAGTCATCAAAATAAAAAGAAAGAAATATAAAAAAAAGAAAAACTAACTAAGTTTTATCAAATTTTAATATCTGTAGCTTTAAAACCGTTGCCAACCTAGGTTTTATCGATTCATAATTCGATGAATGTGTTATCGATTTGCAATTTTTTGCAGGAGATTACTGGCAATGTACAATGTTAATATCTCTGTTTAAGTCGGGAAGAGATACTGATATTTATAACACGTATTTTGTATTATTGATTATACAAAAATAAGAAAAGCAGTAACTAGAAATTTGCCATTACATTTCTGTGAATATAACTTTCAGACTGAAGAAAATTTGTACGTTTTATCGACTTTAACTTCGAACTATATGAAAATGATATCGATTTGCTAGGTTTCAGTGCATAATAACAATACATACTCACATACAAATCTATCATAAATCGACTTGTCTGCCTTTCTGACTGAACATTGGGCGTAATATAACTCTAAATGCTTTACAAGCGAGACTCTATTTAATGCAGAGAGATGGTGTGGAATGATCGTAGAATATACCTCTAAAGCCTTGTACAACTTCGTAAAAGCGGCAGTGAATAATTGTATTATTATTAGCGTACATTTTAAATTTTGTGATTTTAGGTCTGAGATTGCGGAGATATTTAAGCGATTTTATCGATTTCCTCCACTCAAAAAATATATCGCCCTTATTATTCAGAAAGTAAATTTCCAAAACGGAAGAACCAAGGTTTGCATTTTTGTGTAATTTCAAGGAGGATTTTTATCAAATTTTTAAAATATATGCTCCTTTTCTATGTGTATGCAAAAAACTTACGCTTTTACGGGTATTCGATCTCGAGAACCTTCGATAGTTGAGTGACTTCACACTGAGTCATAAGGATATCAGCTAAACTCTAGCATAGCAGTCGAGAGAGGAAATTCCATTACTAAACCAATCTTTCTAATTTGTAGGTCGATTTCTTCCATTTCTCGTTAGCCCTAGTATACGAGTACGTAACCTCCCAAATGTTAACAGTCTGTCTGAATACTTTCCGTACCAGAGAATAAAAAGATCACTCACTCACTCTGAAACCTCTTTTTACCCATCATTTTACCCATCAAGTATGCTCTGCAGTTATGCACAGCAAATGTGCTCAGAACTGGTTTTTTTTGCGATGTGGGCTGCAAGCCCATACATATTTAAAATTTATGTACGAATTGTCGGGGATGTCCAAGCCCTCGTGTAGGCCCCATAAGATTAATGTTATTCATTAACCTTTCTGTGTGCCACCTTGGAATTATTACACAATCATATTTCAATTTGCCCTACTAACTACGTTTTCAAATTGATTGACAAAATAAGCAATCAAAAACTTTGTAAATGCCAAACAGTCCTTAAAAATATATTTTCAGCGATATATTTTTTGTGGCTTAGAAACTTTTAGCGGGTATAGCCAAACTCAAAGTATTCGCAGTGATAGAACAAGCTTATCTCGGCTGAATTTAGGACACAAGGATAGAGTGTTCCTGATATCTTCATACACATTCAATGGTCTGCGGAATCCGCTAGCAACGATTCTGCTCATACTCATAACCCTTTAGGACCTAGTAGGACAAGTTGGTACCTGCTCGCACCCACACACCCAAGAGTCAGTTTTTAGTTGACTTGACGCCGCCGAAAAGTGTAAAAACCAGTTATTTTCACACAATTTGGGAGTTTGGCAAAACCTTTGAAACATTTCTTAAGGCTAATTGCTGAAAAGTCGTCAAAGTGAGAACATTATTCTTGGAACTCGTATTTGCATTAATTAACTACATTTTATTAATATACATACATATAATCAAATTTAGAAATTGACGTCCGGGTTAAGTGAAAATTTGTATACCCTGAATATGTTAAAAATTGGCAGAAGGAAGCATCGCCGCTGCCATAAAGTAAATATATTCATGTTCAGGATCAAAAGCCGAGTCGATATTGCCAAATCCGTTTGTCCGTCCATCTGTCTATGAACAAGCGGATCTCAGAGACCATAACAGGTACAGACTTCAAATTTTGATAATAAGCTCTGTCCCCATTTCAAGAATACATATCTATACATCGATTTCCGATAGGAGTAAATGGCACAGCCTTACTGATTAACTATACAAAGATCGAATAAGAAACACCCAACTTATAGTAGAAAATGTATAATTATATTGATGTCATCCGCTGCCGCACACATTTTCCGTATATACTAATGTGTCAGCGAATGTGTGAGAAAGGGATGGCGTTATAACCGAAGCGAGAGTAAACATGTTTGTGTATATTCTGGAGAACACTGTTATTGCGTGCACACATACAGTGTCTCACAGCTTATTTCGGCAGTGTCTAGCAAACATTTTAAAGTGCTATAAAGTTTAAACAAAGAAACAAAAGCAAAATGTTTAAATGTCAATTTGTTTTATGTTATATCACGTTTGAAAAGGAAACTTCGGTTTTTATTAAAATATTAATTAATTAACTAAAATTAGTCAAAAACTGAAATCTTATCCAAAATACAGGTCAAATCTTATTTCGACAGTCTTAGAAAAGTAACATATTAGGCGTATAACAACTTAAATAAGGATGTTAATACTTAGTATGATATCCTTATGCCTTAATAACTTCCCCTAACCTATTATTCACGGAAGATACCAGCTTCCGGGTAGTTTCTGGACTGATTTTGCTCCACTCATCCAGCAGAGCATTCTTGAGATCGGATCTGTGGTTCCGGATGGTATTTTCCAGCAGAGTCCACAAATTTTAAATAACATTTAAATCTGGAGACTGGGCCTGTGGAATTATCATGTGGGGGCAGTTCCAGATATGCCAGGACTGTACTAATCCGGACTTATGCTTGGCTGTTGTCCTGGTCGTTGTCGTGGTAGATCTGGAAAGTACGCCGGATTCCTAGCTTCTCGGCAC
This sequence comes from Drosophila hawaiiensis, assembly GCA_037043685.1. Taxonomy (NCBI): domain Eukaryota; kingdom Metazoa; phylum Arthropoda; class Insecta; order Diptera; family Drosophilidae; genus Drosophila; species Drosophila hawaiiensis. Next base: position 609,173 of record JBAMBA010000072.1, on the reverse strand, counting down.
TTTGGAGTAAAATTTCCTTTAATATATTGAAATACACATTCTTGTCCATTGGTGTTTCAATGAACACCAAATTTCCGACGCCGGCTTCCGAGATAGATGCCCATACCATGACACTTCCTCCGACGTGCTTGACTGTTGCCTTTAGGATTTTGGGACTCAGCTCAGTATTGGACTGTCGCCACACATAATTCCGTCCGTCTAAGCCAAAAATGTTGAATTTAAGCTCATCTTCAAATATGAATGTGTTCCAGAACTCCAAATCCTTGTCCAAGTGGGTTTTGACGAATGCCATCCTAGTCCCTTTATTTTTTGCGCTTAAAAAGGGCTTCTTCCGTGGTACTCGGGCATTAAAGTCATAGTTGCGCAGAACCCGGCGCACAGTTTCCACACTGCACTTTTTCCCCATTTCATCCTGCACCTGTTGAGTCAGTTTTGGAGCCGATAGCTTGGGATTTTCTCTTATTTTCCTGATGATCTTCCGCTCCTCCTGTTCGGTGAAAATCTTGTTTGGTGCATTTCAGCCCTTGTCCTCTACCCGATTTTCGTCGACGAAGCGCCGAATGATGTTGAATACACTTGTGGGTCTTAGATTTACCATTTTAGCTATTTGGCGATGTGAATATCCAATCTTTAAGTGTTCCAGGATGAGATTCCGTTGCTCAACGGTAGTCCGTTTGTCCATAGTCCTTGTTGGCTGGTGGCACCCGAGATGCAGGATATAACTAAAGTGACTACGAAGGATTGGTCTACTTATTCCGAAAATAATCAACCTGACGTAAAAAATCCGGGTTTTATGGCGCCCAGGTGTCCATAATGCCACTATTGGAAATAAACTGTGACCATAAATTAAGGTACTTTTTTACATAACCCGACCTAGCGGGTGGGGAAACCCCAGTTTATGGGGGTCATATAGTCATTATAGTGGTTAATATATGTACCTGCCATAGGTCTTTGGAATTTTTGAAAAATATTGTATTATTAGTTTATGGCAGGCAATTAAAATTTTTGCTAGACACTGCCGAAATAAGCTGTGAGACACTGTACATATATGTACGTATGTATGTATGTTCGGGCTTGTGCCTTATTTTTTTTTTTTTACTCTTAAAGCTATAGGAAATTAGAATCAAATGATAACTCAGAAACCCCCATTGATAGGTGCTTAGGATTCAAGAATACTTATTCAGCAACCGATAATCGTATGGTGTTTGTTGGCAGCAGCAGCAAACAACTTTGAATTGGTTATGAATTGTTTACATGCTTGCATTTGGCATAATACATATACTACATACATATGTATGTAGCTTATAGTTAGTCGTATTTACATATCCACATTATGTTCTCATTGTACAGCGCTCTATCTCTCATTAAGAGCGTTTGATGATCCGCCGGCTGCTGCAGGTAATCATTCGATTCGCATAACTCTTGCTTATCGATCGTTTTAGTTTCTCTTTTTTTGAGAAGGATTAATTATTGGTTTCAAACCTTCATATAAACGAACAATTGTTGTGAATAAAACACTAAGAATTGGCTTCTAGCCTCAATATCCATTGTAAATAAACTTTAAAACGTTTCGAAATTAACATTGGTCATCAAGTGAGTGCAAAGCTTGTTAGTAGGGTATATAGGAAAGTTCCTTTGGTTAAAAGATCAAATTTAAAGATGGCACGGATCCGAGGGAAGCCAAATTTACTTGATTATCCCTCCAGAAGAGATTGTTGTCCTGTAAATTCAAGATTTCTTAATTTAACTTTTCTTAAGCTCAATTTGGACTTTTAACAAAGAAAACCACAACATTTTCACTCTACTCTGTCTTAAGCCAAAGATTTTCTTACCTAAAAATTAATAGATTTTATTTTGCAGATAATACTTACATTTTGTTTTGACAATTTCCATGTTATCGTCTTCACACATTATTTTAGCAAAAGCTCCGCATAATTAACTTAAAATTTTTTGTTTATATTTAAGCCCTGCGGTCAAATTTAAGCAGATGTACTTAAAATATAAACACTAATTAAGCCTCTGGTAACTTCCAATAGCAGCGGACAATTGAAAATAGATTAAAGGGGTGTCCTATTCAAGGGGCGCTGATTGTATGTATAATGTGTGTATGTATGTACAATGTACATTGTACATTCATTCGGCCAATCGTCAAGTGTTCTTCTTCTTCTTCTTCTTCTGCAAGGGCATCAAATGCCAGCAATTCTCTTGCAGACGGAGATGTTTCCTTCCGCTTGTTACACTTACTTTTGCTCAACTTTATTATACGCTTTGTTAAACAGCGGGTAAAAAATGCATTTGTTCTTATCTCTGCACAAAGGCATAAATAAATGCATTCATATACACAGATGTGTATGCATACATGCATGTATGTGCACAGTTACAAATTAGCTACAAATGTGTGCGTGTAAGTGAATATGCATTGTCGGCTCCTTTTTGTCGCGTGTCGCAGCGGGTTCAGTTCACTGTGCCTACACACACACACATAAATATACATACATACATTTATTTCTTACAGCCGAACGCAATACATATACACGTATGTATGTGTGTAAGTATGTAGACATCCAGCCTCTTCAAATACAGTTACAATAAGCACGAACGATGCAAACGACGATTGTAGCGTTATATTCGTTACCTGAGCGCGCACTTCGGATCCATTCGGCTGTCTGCTGCTGATGTACATATGTACATATATACGTAGAGATGTGTAGCATATTCAACGGTAGTATTTGTCGAACGGCATATGCAAACACACACACACACACACATTTGTGCAATGTAAATATACTCCCAAAAAGTTATTTATACATGCGTACATACATACATATGCACATATTTGTTGAGTTAGGAATTGAAGTGCATTGTAAATATGAAATTCGTCTTTCATTAAAGCGTTTATAAAATAAGTATGTATGTATGTATGTACAAATATGAGCATTCATATATATATATATATATATATATATATATATATGAATTTATCGCACACATTTACAACTAAAGAGGCACAAGTCAAAATTTGCAATTTTCAAGGGATAAGCAGGTGTGAGATAATTTTGAATGCTTGCTTTTTTTTCTGTCCCAAGACAGACCAAAGTTATTTATATTAAGAATAATTTTGAAATAATTAAATACACAGATGTAGCAAAGTGTTAATTAATTTGATGTGAAAAAATATTTTAAAAAGTTATATCAAATAATTAATTACTATATTCTTTAATTTGTAAATTTTTGATTATTTTCAGTCCACATTTAATAAAAAAACCAATGAATGCAATTTATTAGTTTTTCGATTTGATGAGAACAAAAAAATTTATATCATTTTTTTGAAAGTGCACAACGGAAACGGAAAGAGCACGGGTAAAAGATGTATTTATTACAAAGAACGAATTAACAAATGTCTTCAGTTTCATCAAATAATGTTGATTTCAAAATTAATAATGACAATAAGAAATCTGTAAGAACGGTATATGGAGCATTTAATGAGATTGCAAATCTCGATTTGAAGTTTATCTGCTCAAGTATGGACACTCAATATTTTAGAGGGTTCTCTACTTATTTTAAAAGAAAACATTCTGTTATCACTAGATCAAAATGCCATAGAACATATTTGGAGAATACTAACAAATAGTCTTAATAAAAAAAAAATATTCCAATTTCGAAGCAATTAAGTATCTCAAAAGAACTATCTTGTTTGAATATCGAATCTGAATTGTGGGTGAATCGTCCAAATACCATTGTTCAACTTTTTGATTTATATATGTATGTATTCTTGTATTATACTTTTCAAGAAAAGTTGCATTTAAATATCTAAGAAGAGTACAACTTGCGATAGGTAAATATTTGTGTTCAGAGTATCTCCTAGTCACGCTCTCAACTTGAGCATTCTTTGCTGTTTTAGATATGACAATACTTTATATCGGAATATAAATTTGATCGGAATATTGACGGAGATTGTTTTTTATGTATTTATTGGCAACTCTGATGAATATAAATAAATAAAATATTATTGAGCTTAAATGTAGATTACTCGGTAAAAATGAAATAATAAGATACACTCGATTTTTGGACAAAAATTTAAATAAAATTTTATTTAACGATGACACATATACAAAAATTTAAGTTAGGTTTGTGTCAGTAACAATTTATTTATACAAAAAATCACTACCTTTATATTAAGTTCACTAAAAAATGTAAATAACAAATTTTGTACGTGACTGTGCGTGTGAACAGACCAAACAGAACAGATTCGCAAACGAATCTTATTTCGTGTCGTGATTGAAAAATCACTCACGCGTTCATCTCTATCGAGGATGTCACATCACATATTTCACCACAAAATTGATTTACCCTCATTTCCCGTCATTGGGGTGGGTTTTGTAAATCACGTACTTAAACGTTTTTTAGGCACATCTTTGAAATGAGTTTGAGGCCAATCGAAAGAAAATTGAACTTTGACCATACCATTTTGACCACCTATTTTCCACTCAATGAATTTTCACAAAACGGTATACTTTGAATGCATTTGACATTTGTAGAAAGTAATGCAATTAGATTAAGAAGTACTGGCTGAATTAGAGCATGTTTACTTGATAATGATTATAAATACGTATTTTATTTTTTTTTAAGGTTTATGAGCTCGAGAGAAGATTTAAGCAGCAACGATATTTGTCGGCCCCCGAGCGAGAACATTTAGCAAGTCTCATCCATTTGACGCCAACACAGGTAAGCAAACAAATAGATTTACTTTCATTATTTTTAAACCCCGTTGAAAATGGTATTTTAAAGTTGCGTAAGTGTACAGTCGCTTCACCATATATTACAAACATAATGCAATTTTTAATTAATTAATAACTAAAATTTAGAATTAACTTAACTGTTCTTTATTCACAGATTAATTCATAATTCACTGAGAAAGAAAATAAAATTTATTCATCAATTTATAGAAACAGCTCATTTGACTCTCCACAGAAAATTACAATTACAATTGAAGCAATGTTCAATTACATTTCTAAAATTCTTAGGATTGGTTTTGGCTGTCTCCAATTGTAGTTAATTATGAATGAAGGCCACCAATTTTTGTTTTGGGGTTTCCAAAATGATTATTGTTTATTTCGCTGTAATGGCACCCATGATATCATTTTTTTTTTTTTAATACTCCGCTTCAAGATGTTTGTGCTTGCAACATTGTTGAAATAACTGTTTAAATAGAGTGAACTATTGCATATGCCAAGATACTTAACATGCCTATTTTTGAGAATCTCAGGGATAGTTTATTTTTTTCATTGTCGATTCGCAAACAACACAAGCAAGTCAAACTCTTAATCGAAATCTTCAATAATTTAGTTCTTCCAAATGATTTACATTTTTGTTATTATCGTTTAAAGAGGCATCCCAGACTGTAAATTGCATACATATAAATATGTTTATACTTAATTTTGATATGTACGCGCGGCCCTCTAATCGAAACATGTCAGATACAACAAAACCCACAATAAAAATTCGGAATATTGGTTGTAATTTATCATCGATTTATCAAGGCATTAAGTCAGATTCGGGCACAAGGTCAAAGATTCAGTAAACTCATCCATCTACTGCAAGTAGTTTTGCATGTTTGCATTATGCTTTTTTTCTCCAGATCAAGTGTTTTTCTATTTTTAATTCCGTTGGGATTCGTCTCCAGGGAATTCACAGCGTTCACTCAGTAAGCTGTGAAGTTTACAGCTTAATTGGTTAATTTATTATATTATTTTTAGGTTTTTAAATGTATTTTTAACATGCAATATTTTTAATCAAAGCACCTTATTCCTTATCTAAATAGTTAACAGTAAATATAACCATAACAACAATTAACTAGAGTACACAAATAATAATAATAATAAGTTATATACATATATGACAATATAGGTTCAACGTCGAGTTATAATTATCCACAGATATAAAATTACAGTCAGATAATTGAAAACGTAGATTACTATTACAAACTTCAAAGACTGCGACAAAATTAAATCCATTCGCCCACCCTGCCAAGCATATCACCCGTAGTTTTCAAATCAGAAACCGTATCCGTGGACAACCTACCCTCTCAGACCGAAGTCTACCTGATGACGTCTAAAACTATTTATTTAATTATATATTATAATATAATATAATAAAAAATATTATATTCTAAACGTATTAAGAAACATTAATTACATAAAGAATATGTCTCTATCTGCCTGTCCCTTGCCAAAACTTCGAAATCAGGCCACAAATTGGTCCAGGGCTTAATGAAAAGTATATTATAAAATATTATATATTTTATAATGCTGGTAAATGAAGTATACTTTTATTATATCGTATGTCCTACATATATTACTAATAATGTAAATGAATCGAATATCAAATGCAATGTTTACACTGCTTAATGCAGGTCGTGGCGATAGCAATTCCTTATACTTTAAATATAGTATAATTGTCATTAGGTTAAGCAATTACTTTACTGACAACAGCTACGGGGTGCGACGTGTTATAACAATAAAAATATTTGAATTGTGCATTGTCACCCTCGAGTTTTATTATCTGGAAATTTCACACAATGCCTACCCACCTAAACAGGAGTGGTGATTACCTTAGAATAAAGCAGCTCTAGAGCACATTGAATTGAGTATGTGGACAACAGTGGCATGTTTTTGAAAGATAAAAACGCATTAATGAACAATGGGGAAAAAATAATATATTTAAACTCACCCTAAAATTTGTATTGAAATATACTCATTGTTTGAGCATGCTCTCTGCTATAAAAAGGGTCCTGGCATTGTATTCAACGCAAAAGTGTTTGGTGTAGTAAAATAATCTAAAATAACTTATGAAGCGGAATACACATTCCCTTTATAAGTACTTTCTACCTACTACATATGCTTGTGCATTTAAGCATACTGCTCAAGAGCGCATTGACTATAGAAAACCACAAAAAATAACTTTGTTCCTTGTGTGCAGTAATTATAGCTCATTTTAAAAGAATTTAACACAATTGATCATCAGTTCGTTAGAATGAATGCCCTCTATCTAAAAGGAATCAATCAATTGGCATTTATGTTTTCAAATCAAAAACATAAATACATTGGGGATTCACATTATTATAAAAAATAATTTCAATTTTTAATTAACTCATATTAAATGTTTTATTTTTTTCTGTCGACTGTTATTTCCCGGCATTAAATAAGTAAATAAATAAAGTTATTTTTAAATTTTGAGTTATATTATTTTATATGTGTTGTATACTTATATGTGTATTTTAGTCACTATCATTCTTGTTCTTGTCGACTTTTTCAATTGTGAATGTGAATTTCAATTCGACCTTTAAGGTTGCAAGTCCTCTGAGGTATGCTCAAAAATCAGGTGTGGAAAACAATGGAAAACAAAAAGAATATTATGTACTCTAGCAGACAATCTGCTGAAATTTTAATTTCATTATAAATTTTAAAAGTCGACGTATTTTATAATGTCCAATTTGATGAATTTTCGCCCAAATTTTAGAAGCATAATTACACACAGGACTAGAGAGTTTGGTCCACATATCTGGAAAAACAAAAAGTTTTCCTACATTAAAAAAAAAACGAACCGAATTTAGAACATTTTAGTATAGAAATCCAAACAACAAATTTAATTATTACTTATTCAATTTAAGAAATAAATATTTAAAACAAATAGGGGCTTGCATTTTACTTTTGAAAAATAATTTCTTTTATTAAGAAATATATATCCGAAAAATATAAAAGCATACCTCAGAGGTTTTCTAGTTTTAGGAAATTCGAAAATATTTCAAATTATCAGGGTGATTTTCAGTTTGGGCATTTTTTTTCTGAGTGTACAAGAGCCCATCTTTCGATCGATGGAAATCTATATGATATGGTAATCCCATCCACTCTGCTTTGAAAAATACAATTTACTATTCCAAGTTTTATTAAGATTTCTAATATTATTATATTTTTTAATATATATGGTTATCATCAAAGTAAAATACCTAGAATTGTTTTAGTACCTTGAGCTCTTGACAGAAACAGATATATGATATACGATGTACAATATATGGCGCTGGTCGGAATATTTGTAGCAATCATCGAAATAAATAGTAATCGACATTTTAAATTTGGTGAATTTAGCTCTAAAGATGCGTGATTTTCAAAATCCATAAATGGATGGCTTGTCAGTATTTTTTTTGATTCGGGAGACTTTTAGTACTTGGTATATAAAATATGAATTATGTCTAGCGAAAGCAATTGCGTCTTCACTAAAAACAATGCCACCCACATATTTTTATGATCCGGTTCTACTGGATCAATTAAAAAACACAAAATAATCTCGAATCGAGTCGACGTCATCTAGAATATTGTTTTTATTTTTATTGTTTTATTTTTCATTGTGAGCATGTGTGTAAAAACTGAACTTAGTTGGCGACTTATTTCTCTTGCACTGTCTTCATAATTGTAATATATTGGTTGGTATATTGATTAGAAGAGTATACTGGGTTTGTGAAATGTCCTTCCGGACTTGAAATTCAGAATACATGCGACAAAGTTGCAAAACATAAATTCTGATTTAACCTCGATATTGCTGTCAGTCGATAAAAAATGTGTCTTCGATATTAGCCAATAACGATCCTGAACATGCACAGCAGGTCTGTTCGTATTAATTTCTTAAGTCCGTGTTAATTTCAATTTCTTGTTTAAAAATATCTAATTTGATCAGATCAGCTCAAATTTTTTTTTAATTTTTGCTTTTTTTGTATCAAAGTTTTATCAGCTGTATTTTGGGAGAAAACCTTGTTGGATTCTTTGGATCTGGGTTAATCACAAAACCAAAAAATAGTTTAAAATAAAAAATAAGAAAAATACAGTCGATCGTAACGCATTACCTAACAGCTTATCTGATTATGCGTTAGATCCTCTTTTTAAAAAAATACTTCCACAAGAGCATCCCCGCAATGGATGGAGAAGGACTACCAACTACTTCAAAGAAACGCTATATTAACTATTCCAACAAATGAAAACGTGAAACACTCTCGAACGGTGAAACACTCTGCCACCCTCTGCAAAATAGGTGCCATAGAACAGTGTTGGTGTAGCCAAGAAATACCGATCTTTGAAAAAGATTTTTAATAATCAAAAGTCCAAGTTTGCTTTTAAAACTGA